>VMBQ01010467.1:0-19245 GCA_007657795.1 Dreissena rostriformis | reverse complement strand
TTAACCCTTTGAGCGCTGGAACCGGATTTTGAAGGCCTTTGCAAACAGTTTGGATCCAGATGAGACGCCACAGAACGTGGCGTCTCATCAGGATCCAAACTGTTTGCTATTCTGATAGTATTCTTTGAAAAAAAATCAAAGAAAATGCTAATTTTAGAAATTTAGCAGACAACATTTTAGCAGACGACAAATTTCCCAGCATGCAAAGGTATAGACTTGCAATCATGTACACATTCCTGAGTTATTTGCCCGTGAACATAGCCGACAAAGCCGCAGGGGGGGGGGGTGTGTAATAGTCATGTTTCTGACAAGGCTGTTGTTTCATCTTTTTGGTGATTTTTTTAAGTATTTCAAAGATAACTATTTGTTGTTTTTTGTGGAATTGTGTTTTAATTAAAATCTAGTTCATTAATATTTATGGTTTGTTGCTTTTATTTTATTTTTCAGCCCAACCCACCTGGTAAGAAGACAATCATTGTATTGAAGGACCAAAATTTCCAGGAGGAAAAAATTGAATTAGGTTAGTTTAAACCTGAATACTGAAGCCTAATACTTGAAACACTATCAAGTCCATTTCCTGGATTGAATCAGTACTTGGTGTCTTTGGGGGAGATGGAAAGAATGCTTCCACGGTGGGGATTGAAGCCATGACCTCCGGCAGCCAATTGTATAAATATGGATAACTTTAGCCAATCCAAAAGATAACCTTATTTGGATAAAGATAGCCGAAGTCAAATACCTTTGCTAAATAATATTCATAACTTAACCAAAACGTGCACCTGTTAGGTTATCTATATTTTTATTTGATTGCTAACTAAAAAAGATATCCTTAAATTGAAAATAACCAAAAGTTTTATGCTTGATAAGAGTTATCCAGATTTATAGGATTGGCTGCTGGTGGCTAGGTGGACACTTTACCCACTACACCAACTGGTTTGTTAGAATTTCTGCCATAATGACTGCAAGATACCTTTGACATGTATAATACATTTATTTTATGCTTTCCTGTGGTTTATAGGCAAATTTCAGTGATTTAAAATGTGTATTCCACTGTTTCAAACAATAAAAGGTTACAGTAAAATTTACAGATAATTTAATCAGTTTCACTGTAAAACCAGGTTCTAACATTTAAGAGTTTAAGAAACCAAGCGTCAATAGTGTTAGGCTCAAAATGTGTAATTTGATGTCATTATTTTTATATCCCTACGTTATTTTTAGAATCCTTAGTTTTCTAGATTCTCCAGTCTTAATTAATGAACCAAACCACCAAATATCCTATATTTTATTTTTGTTCATTTTGAATAAGCATACACTTATGGGCATTTCTGACTTGATATATGTTTGAAATCGAACTATGAACTCTATGAAAGCACATGTACATTGACTTTATCAGTCATCTAGGCTCTAATGCTGATAAGACCATTAATGAGTTTATTATGCCCCCGGTAGGGTGGCATATAGCAGTTGAACTGTCTGTCAGTCCGTCTGTCCGTCCGTCTGCTCATGGAGCTGCACATTTTGAGTGGTGAAAGGTCAAGTTCATCCTTCAAGGTTGAAGGTCAAAAAACACAATCCAAGGGAAGTAATAAGCTTTAAAGGGAGATAATTCTATACCTGCCAAATGATAAATAGAAATTTTATTTCAAAGCGGCGCAGTAGAGGGCATTGTGTTTCTGAAAAACACATCTCTTGTTAGATGTATTCTAATACATTTTGTAGTTTTTGTCTAGCTATTTGGACTTTAAATGATAACTTGGTTAAATTTTTTACAGAAAATATTTTAGAAAATGTTTATTGTATGCTTATCACCTTTGGTTTTCAACTCATTAAATGATTTGTTTTCAGGAATCACAAAAGCTCCCCCCACAAAATATAAATCCACGCAAATGAATGATTCAACTTTACCTAATTTTTATTATTTTTGATAGTAGCATAACATAGTGCTGGGAAAATATTGTGCTATTTTTTATATTTGCAATACCAGCATGGCGTTCCAACCAATTTAGCCCTTAATAAAAAGCATGTCTTTCAATTAAGTAAGTTAATGGGAAAATGGGGCTCAATGCATGTGCATTAAGTGTTGTCGTATACTAGCCTGTGCAGTCTGCACAGTCTTATCAGGGACGACACATTCTGGTTGTACTTAAGTTTTGATTAAAGGAAGTCTTTTCTAAAACCAAACTCTTGTATAGGCGGAAGTTTTCTTCCAAATTAGCCTGTGTGGACTGGGCTAATCTGGGAAGACACTTAAGACACATGCATTAAGCCCAGTTTTCCCAGAGCGTCGCTCAAATAAGACTTCTTTTGAAAGGAGCACAGAAAAAGTGGTTTCTAACCCAGCTGAGAGCCGATGTGGACTTTCTGAAAGGGGTAGAGGTGCAGGATTACAGTCTGCTGCTGGGACGACATCCGCTTCACACCGGCGAGAAACGGCTGTCTGTTGGGAATCTTGTGATGCGTGTGCAGAAGTATTTCACGCTTTTTTATGCGCCTGTTTGAATATATTTGTGTAAAGCCCCATTAACACTAAAAAATAATGAATATTTCGTAAAATAAAGTTAACTCATTAAAAATCAGTGTTCCTTATAGCAATAGCCAAAATTTCAATGCTAGATGTGGCCTCGTAACATAGATTTAACAAGATACAAAATGCTCTTTTTTAATTTTTGGGGGGACATTATATTCAACTTCCATTTAAATGTTCGTGTTCCGTATGAATAGATATCGTTGCGGGAAATAAAATGAAATATATTGTTCCACAAAAAAAATAAAAATGAGCATTTTGTATCTCGTTTAATCTATGTTACCAGACCATATCTGGCGTTGAATTTTTGGCTTTTGCTATGGAAATTTAATCTAAATTTATAACATATTTAGGATTTTGTCTTTTGTCATAAACTGGTGGTTTATTTCTTCCTATTTGTAAAAATAAACCTTAAATGACGTTGGGAATGGGTCCATTGGCTTGAACCTGTTATGTAAAGCAAACATCACTGCCTGTGAGTTTGTTTCTAGTTGTGAATTTTTATTTCTGCTTCATGTATTCATGTTTTTCCACTTCAAGGTCATTTGGCCATAAGCTGGATCCTGATACAGACGTAGACAATGACCATCAAGGAGAAGTGCCTGTGAAAACTCCATCAGAATCAAGGACTCAGTTAGGTACCGTAACAACTATGTCATAAGTCTACTGCTCATAAGTCTACTCGCTCTTAAGTCTACACGCTCTTAAGTCTACTCGCTCTTAAGTCTACACGCTCTTAAGTCTACTCGCTCTTAAGTCTACTCGCTCTTAAGTCTACTCGCTCTTAAGTCTACTCGTTCTTAAGTCTACTCACTCATAAGTCGGGGGTGGGGTGGGGGGTAATAAAGTGGTGCAACAATTTACCGTTTTGTGTATGTTCACTTCATAAGTAAGGTCAAAATTCCATGACAGCGGGAAAAATGAAAATCTGCCTCAGTAAAATGGTGATCCCATTTTATTTATTGTCTGAGTCTATGCTACAACTAGATCTATTTGTTTAATATTTTTATTTTGTTAAAGAATCCAGATACTTGAGTAGTTAAAAAGAAATCATTACTTTGTACAAGTTGATGTAGAAATTCGGTAAGGTCTGGTGCGTTGTTCAAAAAGTATCTTTTAATATTAATTTTTTGCTCATCAATATGCTCGTTGTAATCTTTTGTGATCAACCCTTGTCCGTTGTCATTTGTCAACGCTTACCTAATGAATGCTAGATGTAATATTTAATGCCCAATCTGTATTAAACTTGGATGAACTTGTGTCTCAATTATATCTTGACTGAATTATGTAAAGTCAAAATCTAGGTCACTATGTCGAATTTAAGAAACGACTTGAGAACACTCTGCAAGTAATATTTTTTCCCCAATCTTTAATAAATAGTTCAGAACATTTTTCCCAGCGATATCTTGACTCAGTATGAAATTTGGTCACATAGGGTACAAAACTAGGTGACTAGGTGAAATTAAACATGATTATGCACACTCTAGAAGTCTCCCAATCGTCTTGTAACTTGGTAAGAACATTTGTTCTTATGATATATACATTTGTTCTTATGATATAAACATTTGTTCTTATGATATAAACATTTGTTCTTATGATATATTGGCTGAGTTTGAAAATGGTTCTGGTCCGTTGAAAAACCTGGTGACATATGTCTAGTAGATTGCCTTACATTGCTTAATTGAAATATTGTAAACGCTACCTATTCGGAACTGTTTAACTCCTATGGGTTTCAGGTGAGCAATTTAGGGTTTGGTGCCCTCTTGCACTGTCAGACTGCCCTTACACCAGAAAAGTGTCTTTGGGGTCATGTTTTTCTCTAGGAAAATTCTAGAAAATTATAAAAGTCTCTGATTATGTTATTTTTCAGTCTTATATATTTAATAACTTAAACAAGTCAGAACTGCTAAACTTGTTTAACCCTTTAAGAGCTGGAACCGAACCTTAAAGGCCTTTGCAAACAGTTTGGATCCAGATCCCAGATGAGACGCCACAGAACGTGGCGTCTCATCAGGATCCGAACTGTTTGCTATTCTGATAGTATTCGTTGAACTAAAAATCGAAGAAAACGCTAATTTTAGCTTCAGCAGACGACATTTTAGCAGACGACAAATTTCCCAGCATGCAAAGGTTTAAATGTAATCATAATGTAAGCTTAATTATAACATGACTTACGCTCCAGGAGTGAAATAACGTAATGCTCAATTTTTTTTTATTACACGGGTGTTATTTCACTAGTTATATAACTATGCAAATTAGCCGAATCACTTAAAAGATATTCATACGCGCTGTCAAAGACAAGGCATTTACAACCGCAACTTGCTTACCCACAATGCACTTTGTTTTTTACTGCGGAGTGCAGCTTATAGTTACACAACCATATACCGTATTTATCCTAATAAACGCGCCCGGGCGCGATGCAAATCACAAACGGGGCGCGTTTATTTCACCCCCCTTAGATATAATATGAGCCAACACCTAAAATGCGTTTACTGGTATTTGCGAAAAATTCCAAGTTAATTGAGCAAACCCAAACATATCACAATCAGTTTTACCAGAATATAACAGTGCAGACACCGCGTACTTAAACAAAAACGCCTGTCTGCGGTGTTCACTTTCCCCGATGGGTGACATTTCGCGGGGGGCGGACACGCTACTGACCGCGGTGTTCATCGAACACCCGTAATCGCCGCGATTGCACGCTTTCGTTAACGGGAACACCCGTGATNAGTAATTTAAATATGATTCGATTGAAGAAGTATGACCGTTTATTTCCAAATACGTTACATTTCAAGTTAATTAAGTTGCATCACTATTAACGGTGTGAAATTAAATATTGTTCAGCTATTTGCGAGATTCATCATGTGATTGAAAAAACAGATGACCAATGACCGTGTATACCGTAGTCTACCATTTAAAGGTGTTCAAATAAAAACATGACGAGACATATAGTCGCGCACAAAATAAAACACGGTTAGAGGTCATATTAACAATGGATGGTCAGCTAAACGAAGCTAATCCTAAGGACTTTCTCCGGAAAATAGGTTTGTCAGCAATGATAGATCAGGTGCCTAGTTCAAAATCACAGTTTAAGGTCTACAATAGTAATAAACCAATGTGCTTTGTGCATTACCTTTTACATCATGCATATATGAACACACTGCATAATTCAAGTTTTGTTTTATAAACAGATTTACGGTTGTTTTTTACTAAAAAGTTAGGATTGGAGTAGGGAAATCAAAATCTGAAAGTGAAAAAAAGGATCATTGTAATAACTAATTACTAGGGCGTGACACAGACAGAATACAGCATCTAAAAATAAAGCCGGTCCAAAAATATGTTTATTAAAATGATATTCGCCTTAGCAGAGGCTACACTGTTTAACTGTTAAACAACTTAAGCGGAGGTGACACGTTGTGCGATAACATAGCACGCAGAGGAATCTGGTCTCAAGATTCTATGTCAGGGAAAGGTGAGAGATTTAATCACAAATTATCACGAAGTTTAAAAGTTTTTCAAAACATTTCAATAGATGGCACATGCCAACATCCGTTTTTTTCGGCGCATGCGCTTTTACATAGTTTACAAAGAAACCAATTTACTAAGAGCTAATTAACTCGTTCATTGTATTGATAAAATGATACCCGCTTTCATCAATGTAGTTACTAAACATACGAAACTCAAGTTTGGCCTAAGACTGATGCAACTTAATGACCGTTCGGTAACTAACATAATTACATGTCAAAGATTTTATTGATATTGTAATTGTAATGCCATAAGGGAAATTATGAAGTTATTTACCGCCACATCGACTGTTGTTTTCACCTAAGGGTGAAAGGTGGCGGGGCGCTTAACAAAGGAAATATAACAATTGCTTAAATCATTAACAAAAAAGCCCGTTATTTAGTCCTATTTTGTTCTAATTTAGTGGGTTTTTTTGGAGGTAAAATTTACATTTTGAACAGACTTTGAAAAAAAATATAGGAGAAAAACGACGAATGGGGGGGGGGCAAATTTCGGCACAAAATAAGCATTAACCTTTTCTGGCATGTATGACACTGATAACATTAAAGTCACATTTAAAAAATGATCCATCCAAAAAGATACATATAATGCCAATTACCTTTTGTTATTAAACACTCACACATTTAAAAGCGCGTGCTAGTGATTGGCTTCTTAGAGTGAATACTATAAGTCATCATAAAATGTCAAAAACCATGAAAGTTGAGATATAATCCTGACAGTTAACGCGGCTTACATTTACTCTATGGAATAATACATCACTCAATTATGACCAGACATTCCCAAGAGCATGGTGCACACTTTGTTTTGTCTAAGAAAGTAGTTTATCTTATTCTTAGTGCAATATGTGAACGCTCTCACTGTAATTACAACTTTAACAGTTGTCATTTCAAGAATATGCAAAGTAAACATTCGAATGCTTGTTTTGGGGTTAATTTCCGAAAAGTAGATTTGCAACGATTGACTAAATGTATTTGGCGAGTATATACGATTTCAATGTCAACATTGTATTCTCGCAGTCTATTATAATATGAACGAGGAAAGTTATATAAACATTATTATGAATCCATAACATGACAACATAACTCAAATAGTGTTTACTTCAATGAAATATATAACGAACACGTTAACGTCGATACCGACACGTTGACTCGTATGTGCATTGAACCAAATTGTGTATTTTTGTCGTATGAACGAATTTGCGCAGATTATTACATGCTGTTCGCTGTAGAGAGGTTAATTGTTTGCATCCGAATAAAACGGTACTTTTGTTTATTTCCGGTACTACATCTTCTGAACTGTTTCCTACTTTTTTGATTCATCAACGATTTATCTATTTTGAAATTAAGTAAGATGATCGTATATAATCGCCATAAACGATTTCATATTTCGGTATGTGCAAACGTCCTAACTTAATATTAAAAATTAATACAATGAACGAGTATAGTACATGTACAAACTAAGTACATAGAGTACAATCGCCGTCTTTTTACAATCTTCTAAGTGAACACATAAACAGAGAATCTCGTATGGTTTCGGCGCATAAAATTGAATCAGAGAATGCAAATACATATAATTAGACAATGCACTTGGGAGTTAATTTGGGATGGCGTCAGATGGAGCTTAGAATCTAAGCACTTTGATGACAAGAAGCCAGACGATTGAAACAGACTGTATTCTTGCCTATGTGTTTGTATGTTAGCTTTTAAGTAAAAGCACTTTTTTAAATGCTACTTACAGTTGTACGTAACTTATTGAAGCTCTATATAAAATTCAAAGTGCAAAGTTTTAATATTGCAAAGTATTTCTTTTTATAAAGAACCGTATTGTAAAAAAGTTGTCTTTTCTGATGGTGCAGGTCATCATTACTTTATGAGAGAATTTCGACAAACGTTTTCAGTGTGATTTATTTTATATTGTACAGATCAATTATCTTTATTATAATGAACGGCTACATTGCATATTGTTTAGGTTTCACAATTTGCGTTTTAAAGATTTATTGCCCTAAAGCATTGGGGGTTTAAACCAGTTTCAAACCTTTCTCTGGGCCGATAACTATTCATTAAACATGTTTAAGGAGTAATTGCCCTATGTATAAAATTACATACTCGGCAATGTATAGCTTATAGTAGTGCAGTGGGTCGTGTAAAACATAATAATTTATATTGGATTTCGTATCTGGTATATCGTTTAAACATTATAACTTTTGTATCAATTAAGAAGTGTTGTCTTGGTTGTTTTGTTCAGTGCCAAATTGTATTCACTCAGTAGAATATGACACACAAACGTAGCATATTATATACTCACATACAAAGCTTTTCTTTAAAACGATTGTTAATGTATTTGCAAACTGTACACTCGTTGATAGTATTCATTATTTATTGAATCGTTTGAACATAATCTGACCCCTATATTTCTTGCATTAGTGCTAAGTTTGGTCTGTAATTTTATTTGCACTATCAAATGAGATTATCTTTAAAAGATAACGGCTTGGATTTTTCCAAACCCTCATATGCATACAAAAAATCACGCATCTATTATTTTTTGAAAGCTATATAAATACGTATATTCGAACTTCTTCAACAACATTCACAAAATGTTAAATAATGCTCAATATAAATTGCTATATACTGACTGTTATAATTAGAAATTTACGACACAACATACGCACCAGTGCACCATTTTTTCAACAAACAACTTGTGTATACAACAACAACTAAAATAAAAACAAAACCATACTTATGTCCATTGGCTGCTACTAGTGTCAGAAAACACACAGTACCTTTGTAAACAATACTCAGTACAGTGGCCTGCAATACCCCCCTCACAAACCTCGCTCTGTGAAAAAGTGGTTTAATGCATGTGAGTTTCTTGAAGTCCGGACAGGTTAATCAGGGACGACACGTTCCGCTTATATGGTATTTAATGTTTCAATGAAATCTCCTTTTAGCGAAAATCTAACGAACATGAATTTCACCCCGTTTTCTCAGAGCACGGCTCAAATAATCAGTGCACGAGCCAATTAATACCAACAATCAACAGTACATCGGGCACAACAATCTACAGTACATCGGGCACAACAATCTACAGTACATCGGGCACAACAATCTACAGTACATCGGGCACAACAATCTACAGTACATCGGGCACAACAATCTACAGTACATCGGGCACAACAATCTACAGTACATCGGGCACAACAATCTACAGTACATCGGGCACAACAATCTACAGTACATCGGGCACAACAATCTACAGTACATCGGGCACAACAATCTACAGTACATCGGGCACAACAATCTACAGTACATCGGGCACAACAAGATTCAAGTCCCTATCATATCCATGTATTAAAGGAAATAAATGGATAATTAAATGTGGCGTGTTCTGAGGAAACTGGGCAACATTCTTGTGCGTAAAGTGTCATCCCAGATTTGCCTGTACAGTCCGCACAGGCTAATCCGGGACGACACTTTCCGCCTAAACTGGATTTCCGCTAAGAAGAGATTAAAACGAAAAATTCCATAAAAGCGGAAATTGTCGTCCCTGATTAGCCTGTGCGGACTGCACAGGCTAATCTGGGATGACAATTTACGCACATGCATTTTGTCCAGTTTTCTCAGAACACGCCACACATGTGCGCTCTTTATAACATTTTTTTACAAATGGCATGATTCATAGTTTTCGATTCATTTTTAAAATCTCTAAAAAATGACTAAATGTGTTGAGTACCGGCCAATTTTCCACGATCATTCTTTATTAACAATTGAGTTTTCACAATTCATGTACAACATGCATCAAACGATATACACGAATGTTAAAAAAAAATCATCTCGATCATCACCAATTGATAACTTTTAATGAACACTACAAGTGTATTTGGTATAGAACTTACCGTACTTTAAGTTGATCTGATGTTGCTGGCTAATTATAGACCAATAACCGGGGTCATATCTTACTAATTGGTACTTCGCCAATAAGACCATTCCGCTTATTGTCGCATGCACGCAACCAAAACTTCAGTGTTAATACTAAATTGAAACTGTAGTTTTGAATTGACCGCACATACAGTCCTTGTATATTTCACGCGATGTGTATGTTCAACAAATAATGAAAAACAAAATTGTTAGCATTCAGAATAATCCACCCTAACCAATATACATTTATCCTATTTGAAACGGCAAGTCCAGCGCAGAATTCGCCGCAAAGGTTATAATTGTTTCATCATACATGAAGGATCAGAATGCTACCTTAAAGGTCATTGTATTTTTTAGGAAGAAAAGTGCCTATTTGCCATGTTGTATTTCTTATAAAACGTACTTAAGACTGAAATTGAAGGATTACATTTACTACTCCAGATATTTATTCCACACGACTTAATGTTGCGTTGTCATGACAATGACCCATGCTCTTTCGTCGAAGGTAAGGGGATACTTACGTTCACCTCATGTTTACGACCAATCAGCTAATGCGGACACTTAAACAACCGATTATTTCCCTACATATATCAATGGTCGTTAACCCCGATTATGAAAATCCCCGATATTCCGTATAACGACCATTTTTTCGACCAAAATATGCAATGACTATTCAAATGACCCCGCTATCCGACCGGCGCTCTCAAGCAGCACCAGGTAACGACATACAACATATTACTTTGAGATATAGCAAACTGCTTTTCGGTCTTGTGTATATTTTGTCCTCGTACTAAATTGTTTTATAAATGGTGCTCCTTGACGCTAATACGCTACTTAACTATGGTTTCGTTTGAATTTGATCAACCTTTATATGAAACCAACAATGCAATAGTTTATTTTAGTGAAATTGACAACGAACAAGTTAACGTCAATACCGGCACGTTTACTCGTATTTGAATTGAACCAAAATTGTGTATTTTGTCGTATGAACGAATCTGCAAATTGAGTTTTCCCAAAATATTACATTTCTTGTTTGTATAAATGAGGTTGGTGCTGTACAAGACAAATTAATTGCAATTTAATTTAACCTTTCCTTCGTTTACATTCTGGTACTACTTCTTCAAACTTTTTTCTATTTGTAGTATGCGAATAATACTATATATGTTTTTGTTCGGTTGATGAATCACTTTATTCAGAATACTATGCCATCCCTCTAGGCTGTTCGTTGTTCTAGGACGTGTGTGCTGAAATGGTTCCATTCTTCCTTCTCGCCTTCGACCTAGTGTGGGTTTTATATTATCAACGGTTAAATATATTTATAATGTATGGATATAGATTAATGACTGTTTGTGGTTTTCGACCGTAAAGAGTACATTAAATTATATAATTTAATTATAATCAAAATAAATTATGATCTGTTTGATATTTTAATTATGATTATAACGACTGCAAGTTTGTCCAATACTTGTGGAAGGTGATTAGTTTAAACCTATTTATTTTTGCTCGAATGCATCGAAAGCCATAGGCTTATATAAACGCTCTCGAGTCTGTTTCCTGGGACTAGAACCAGTACTTGGTGTCTTGCGGGGAAATCAAAGGAACGCTCCCAGTGGGGTTCGAACCCATGACCACCCGATCGCTAGGCGGACACCATATCCACTACGCCATGACGATCTTTAACATGGGTGGTGATTCGTGAACCGACCTTATAACTTTACCCTTCTTACCCCTCTGCACACCTATTAGGTCACCAGATTAAACCTTATAACAAATCGTGTAACAACTCTAGGGGCAACATAAATTATACTTGATCAAAATGTCTTCACAATATCTATGCTATGTTCTAATCTGGGTCACGTGCATCTAGAAACAAGGTCACCAGGTAAAATCTTTTTAAAAGTCTGACTGCCTTAGGGTAATTAAGGATCAATTCTTATTTTTCGGGCTTTTATGCAGTATGAACGCTCAGGGCGAGTTTTGAAAATTCCGTGAAGCGCGCTAGCGCTTCTCGGTAAATTTTCAATACTCGCCCTGAGCGTTCATACTGCATAAAAGCCCTAAAAATAAGAATCAATCCTTATATTTATATTTGTCCTTTGATTTGAAACAATAAAAACATATCAGAGCATAACAAAACTAAGAATTGTATGCTTTATCGGAGACAACACCTGTTGTAATCTTAGTTTCGGAAACAGCTTCTACCCGCCCCTTAAGGTTATGTTATTCATTATTCCTGCGCGAAGAAAAGCAGTTCTGAAGTTTCATTTTTAATTATAATTACACGTAGCACATTATTTGGATAATTAAATTATCGATTGCAGCTGAAACTGTGCTGTATAATAGATTAATGCCATTATTTAAGTTTTGACAGGAGTCATAAAAAAACTAAATTTAGTATAAACGAAACGCTTACCTCAATGGCAACTTTAATCCAGTGCTAATATCAATAAAGTTACAACGATACACACTTCCAGTGTCTATTCTTTAGGTGTTATGCATGACAAACACACAATCCGAAATGCGTTTTGGATTCGTTCGATGGTTTAAACAAATATTTAACTGTTATAAATCCACCACGGCCATATAGTTGTCCCAAAATGTTTCGTCACCGAAATGACGTCACACGAGATACGTCATTAATTGCGTAATCAGGGGATGAAAATAAAATACGGAAAGCTGGTTCGGTAATATACTTTGAAAGAAATAATTGACGACTAAGAAAATTGATGGGATAAATCGAATACAAGGTCGGTGCCGAATAAAGCGAAGGCTCGTGGTTCAGATTTTCTAAGCCTCGCAATATAAACTTCGCTTTATTCGGCACCGACCTAGTATTCTCTATATTTTTTCTTCAATTTTCTTTTGTTTTAAATGAAACATCAAAGAAACAAAGAAACAAGAGTAAACAAACGGGTAATGTGTATTATGTTTGTAACTATATTTACAAAAGTAGTCACGGTACTGGGCACTGTATAACTACGCGTCAGCGTCTCGCGTATTGAAACCATTGGTCCGATTTTAGAAGCTACGCCTTCGAAGGCGGTATCGCCGGCTTACGGGTTACGCAAAATGAATTTATTCATTTTTTCTACATAAAATTAAGAGTGAATGTAAATATTGTAATGTAATGCTCAAGCTTGATGAACTTCAGTCAGAATGTTAATAATGATAATGTGTGGGCAAAGTTTGAATACGGGTCACGTGAGTCCAAACACTAGGTCAGCACGTCGAATCCAATAACAATAACTATAGAAGCCGCATTTATGACTTAGTGTTGATTTAACTTCGTGACATTGTTTATCGTGACATATGAAAGCCCTAGGTAAAGCCGGGTTAATAACTAGACCACCAGGTAAAGTCGTCAACAATTTCTGTCCGTGATGGCCCTCTTGTTTTTTTTTTATGTTAACGACATGTTGTTTTGGTTTTCACAATTTTTTCACCCAGAGGAGGAAATAACAATAAATGGAACAACTATGAGAATCGAGAAGAAAACAAAATAAAATTCAACACCCCATCGTATAGTCGGTCTCGATCGAAAATGGGCGAACTGCGGAGTTTTGCTCTCATTTGTTTCGTGTATTTATGAACATAACATACACATAAAGGTGCTTCTCGATGAATATTTTATTTTGATTATTCAATTAGATAAAATATAGACACGCTTTATTAACATATTATATTTCACTACTAAAAGATTTAATACCCATAGAACGTTAAATATGAATTGTTAAAAACTCAGACAATATCATGCATTTTGTTCATATCTTGAACTGACAATATTTGTGAGTGGTATTGTAACTTTAATGCCGAAATTTGGGATTTATTTACTTCCACAGGAGCTCAATTGAGTGTTGTTTTAACTAAGGATGAAAGGTAGCAGGGCGCTTTACATAGGAAATATAACCATTGCTGGAATCTGTTTTGTCCGAATTCAGTATTCTTTTTAACGTAAAGCTTAGACTGAGAGCTGAAATTGACAAATAATGAAGGAGGAAAATAACATATGAGTCACAAGTAAAAATGAACAATCCAAAAAGATTCATGTTATGCAAAATACCTTTTGTTATGAAACATTCACCCATTTAAACGCGCGTGCAAGCGATTGAATTCTTGGAGTCCATATTGTAAGTTATCATTAGATGTCAATTTTAACTGACATTCATGACAAAACAACAACAAAAAACATGACGGTGGAAATATAATCTTCACCGTTAACGTGGCTTACATTTTACTCTCTCGAATAATACATAAAGCAATTATGGACAGACATTCCCAAGAGCATGGTGAACATGTTGTTTTGTCTAAGAAATTGGCGTTTCTCGTCCTTAGTGTAAGAAGTGAACGCTCTTTTTGCATTAAAAAATTTGACAGTTCTCATTTCAAGCATATGATAAGTTAACATGCGAGTAGTTGTTTTGGGGTTTATTTCTGAATAGTAGATTATGCAACGATTGTCCCGATGTAAAGCGAGTCTATACGATTTCAATGTCAACATTTTATTCTCGCAGTCTAACGAGGAATGTTGTTTGAAAAAAAAATATGAATGTTTATATGACACCATACATCAAATATTGTTAAATTCAATTAAAGCCTCTATAACGCTCAACATCAACGAAAAGTTCGTAATATATTTCGTAAAATAAAGTAAACATATAAATCATATGTGTTCCTTATAGCAATAGCTAAAATCTCAACGCTAGATGTGGTATTTTATTAGTTTAAAAAAGAAAAACGAGAGACAAAGATAAACCACAGGGATTCGAGTCCATTTCTCGCATTAAAAGGCTCTCGTTTTACTCTCTCAGACATGCAGACTGCCGTATTCCANATATGGGAGACAATCCCGGTGCACTCGATAAAAATGAAGACACACACACCTGACTCTTGCAAAGGTTTCCGAACGTTCGATGTCCATGACTTGGAGTGAGGATTATCACATGCTTCTTACGAATAATATTGTTTAAAATACAGTCAGAAGATTTTTCGTTGAACAGTTTTAAGAAATATTTAACTACTCATAAATATCGACATATATACATCGGGTATCTCCCTACTTCGGCATACAACGAATTTGAATTATTAGAAGCTTTTACACTTAAAAGCCATTTACAGAATTTGCGTTGGACACGCTCAATATTTTCAGCTTTAGTAATCCCCCATACCTCGCTACCATAATTTAGAATCGAGGCAATATATGCATCAAACAGATTAAACATTATTTTAACAGGTAAATTCAAAGATTTTGCAACATTAAATAATACGTTCATCGCTCTAAGCGCTTTGGCTGATAAAGTATTTGTGGCTTGTATAAACGATCAAACCACCTTACATTCCGACATTTAATGACAACTACAGAAACAACGCAGGTTAATAAATTGTTTCGCGTTTGTTACGCTTTATAATTGTATCACTTTAAACTGATGCTTACTATTCAAGCTAGTACCGTAATTACTACAAGTTTTAGGACACTCCAGGGCACCCCGTTTAAGGTCAAAATAATTATTTTTCGGCACTCTAAATTATCGGACATACGGTTGTTTGCCCATAACTAATGACTCTTTATTTTCGGACAGTTTACTTGACACTGCTATTTTACCAGAATTATGCCCTGTTGCGCTTGTCTGATGACACTTCAATCATGTGTTTTTTACAACCGGATTAAGGCAATACAACCTGGCTGACGAACGCCTTAATTCGATTGACCATAATGTTTGCGTTTTTGGGTAAATAATTATATATACTGGTAATTAACAATGGTTACCCACAACAACTTAAAGTGAAACATATATACAAGCAATGTATACTATACGGCGTGGTATTTTACAAGCACGTGTTACTATTCGTTGAATTAATTGCGCTATACGTATAGTACACCTTTATCCGATCGTCAATGCAATACTTTTAGAGTGTCTCTAAATTTTCGAACACCTGTATTTGTTGTCTCTAAATTTTCGGACACCTGTATTTTAAGAATATTTTTTATCCTAATTTTTCGGAGAATTAAAACATAATTTATTCTTAATGTCGGAAGAGTAATTACGGTATATACAATTTCAATATGAACATTGTATTCGTGCAGTCTTACAACAACATATGAATATGAACGAGGAATGCTATCAAACATCATTATAATCCTTATATGGCACAACCGATCAAATATGTTTTACTTAAATGAAATATATAACGAACAAGGTTACGCCGATACCGACACGTTAACTCGTATTTGTTGTGTCTTTGAGTAGTTTGAACGAGTCTGCACCGATCATTACTTGCTGTAGGCTATAACAGCATATATTTTTGTGCATCCGAAAAAGCTCTTCTTTTGGTAACTTTCCGCTACTAATTCTGCTGAACTTGTATCATAGTTTGTATTCATCATCGTTTCATCTATTTTGAAATAAAGTAAGATGAACTTAAAGTAAGATGAACTTATATACTCGCTGTACATATTTTCGTATTTCCCAACGTTCTTCATCAATATTACAAACGAGTATAACGAACGAGTAAAGTGCACATAACTGCGTTCTATTACAAACTATCTTCTAATTGCATACATTAGACACAGACATTCGTGGGCTTTCTCTGTTTAATATCAAATTTGGGAATGCTTACGCATATCATAAGAAAATGCACTTTGAAATAAATTTGGGATGGAGTCAGATGGAGCATAGATGACACTTTGATGACAAGAAGCCAGATGATTACACTAGACCGTATTCTTGCCTATCTGTTTGTTTGCTTTTAAGCATTTTGTGAAATGCTACTTACGTAACTTATAGAACTTCTATATTAGGCGCAAAGTGCAGAGTTCAAAATATTACAAAGAATGTTTATTATATAAAGAATCGTATTGTATAATAAGGGTTTTTTTTTCCTGCTGATGCACGTCAAGTTTTACTTTATGAGCGAATTTCGACAAACGTTTTCAGTGGGAATTTAATCATATTGTTCAGATCAATTATCTCTATTATAATTATCTGATACAGTGCATATTGTCAAGTTTTCACGATTGAGTTTTAACGAGTTAATGCCCCCAAAGCACTGGGAGTTTAAACCAGTTTTAAGGAGTTTTAAACCTCACTCTCGACCCATAATGGAATCAATTGAACATGTTCTGACCCCTATATTTCTTTCATAATTGTTAAGTTTGGTCTGTAATTGTATCTGTACCATTTAATGAGATTGTCTGTAAAGGAAAAGAGCTTGTATTTCTTCAAACCCTCAAATGCATATACAATAACGTATCTATTAATATTTGAAAGATATATGAATAAGTATATGCAAACATCTTCAACAACATAAACAACATTTAAAACAAGTTTCAATATAAATTGCTATATTAACTGTTATAATTAGTAAGTTACATCACATCATAAGTACCTGTGCACAATTAATTCAGCATACGACTTGGGTATATAATAATAACTTAAATAAAATACACCATACTTAAGTCCATTGGCTATCAGAAAACAAAGCACCTTTGTAAACAATACTCAGTACAGTTACCGGAAATACCAGTAGTGCGTTCAGTTACAGCGAACGTTCGCGAACCGAAGCGAACTTTCGCGAACGTTCGCTATTGAACGCTCGGTTCGCCGCGAACGTTCGCGAACCGAAGCGAGATGGCGGACAAGTAAGTTGTTGTTGTTGTTCAGCGTAACTTCAGTGTAACTTCGATATTTTTTCATTTTTGTTTGTAGTATATAAAATGAATTGAATTATAAACATAGTGTATTGTGTTGGTAAGCACTTTCTGTGTCATAAGCGATTTCCTCCATCAAAATCGTAATCAATTCTCTGTGAGCCGCCATCTTGAAAGTTCGCGCCGAACTTATCGTTCAATAAGACCGAATCGGAAACGAACGATCATTGCCGAACGTTCGCTGTAACTGAACGCACTGCAGGTTCATGCGCCCCGCTCTGTGAAAAGGGTGTAAAATCCATCCGCGTTAAGTTTTGTCACAGATAAGCATGTGCAGTCCGTGCTAATCAGACTGAAATTAAAGGATAAACATAATACTCCACATATGTTATTCCACACGACTAAATTTTGCGTTTTCATGACAATTACCCATGCTCTTTCGTCGAAGGTATGGGGATACTTACGTCCACCTCGAGTAAACGACCAATCAGCTAATGCTGACACTTAAACAACCGAGTATTTCCCATCATATGTCAATGGTCGTAAACCCAGATTTAAAAAATCCCCGATATTCCGTATTACGACCTTTTGTCCGACCAAAATATGCAATAACTATTAAAATCACCCCGCTATCCGACCGGCGCTCTAAAGCAGCATCAGTTATCGACATACAACATATACGTTTGAGATATAGCAAACTGCTTTTTGGTCTTCATGACATTTTTTCTATCGTACTGAATTTTTTCAATTGTGCTTCTGACGCTAATTGGCAGAAGAGGAGGGGAAATATGCTAATTAACTATGATTTCCATAGCATTTGATCAATCTTTATATGAAACCATCACTAAAAATGTTTATTGCAGTGAAATTGACAACGAACAAGTTAATGTCGATACCGACATGGTGAATGATATAAGTTGGTGGTTATGAACTATAAGCAAACATGTAAAATGGGCACAAACGTCTTCATAATATAACATAAACAACTAATACAATCTATGTTAATTTTCATTATAAAGATTTTCTTAATAAAATATTCGCCTTCTATATTTACATATAGAATCTGACATGAGTTGTCATATCATACCATATTTTATTAAACGAGTTCGGGAATTTTGTTAGTAAGCGAGCCTTAGGCGACCTTACTAACGAATTTCCTGGACGAGTTTAATAACATATGGTATAATATGACAACGAGTGTCATATCTTTTTTATCACATGCTTTTAAACTAAATACAATACATCTTAAATGACCAAACAAATGCTGATAGATCTAAAAGTTGTTTACTATCGTGACGTCATTTCATGTTGACGACATCATTTCACCAAAATAAAGTCATGCGATTGGTAAGTGATTGATTATGTAGCCAATAAAAACGCTTCAAATGTTGTATTACACGTGTGTAATATAAAAAAAAATACGTAGTGTCTGTATTACATTGAAAACAAGGTACAGCATGTGATAAAATGTATTACTGCCCTGGTGATTTGAGAAATTGTCAACACAAATGTTCAAGATAACCGACATTGTGGTACAATGTATTCAACATGTGTTCATATACCATTTTAGTGGTCGTGTTGCGTATGAAAAGATATCGTTGCGGAAAATTAAAACGGAATGTATTGTACCACAAAAT
>VMBQ01010466.1:0-14812 GCA_007657795.1 Dreissena rostriformis | reverse complement strand
TATATATATATAGATATATAGATATATAGATATATAGATATATATATAATTCGAATGCTGTATATAAGTAAACCAATAGCATGGGTACAGTGTCTATGAATAATAACGTTTCGCGCGAAAACCAATCATACACATCGGCATATTTCATCATAGCGTAAACTCGTTTAAATGTTTAACTACAAATGAATTAAGTTCTGCTTGATATTCGTTTTTGTTTTATCTGGATATCAATATAAATACAGTTGTAGTTAAACTCTACATGTAACGATTGTATTATAGCCATCCATCTTCCTCTTAACTATGCATAATAACATAAACACAAGTAATCCCAACGGGGTTTGTCGGATACACATAGTGAGGATAGGTATTTCTTCTCTTAACAATAACATTAGGAGATATTTAGATACATATTGTTGAGTCTTTTTTGACAAGTGCTCAAATCTAGAACATTTTTCTAAAGGAAGATTATTTAAAAAAAACTAACAGTGTGAACATAAATATAGACCCTTCAACAGGTTGTTTAAAGTACAGGTGAGAACATAGTAATATTTGCATGCACTTCATACTGTATAACAGTCAAGCAAGTAATAAGTTATTACCAGTATATCGGAGAAACATTAACTGTTAGCAAATACAACCAACACAAGGGAGAGTTCAAACGTCTCTCCTTTACTGAGGGAGGCACTTAATTCTTACTATGACCATACCATTAGCAATAATAATATGAATCAAAAGTATATCTTCCAGTGATCGGGCAGTGCACCTCACCACAATCATTGTGGTTTTCCAACTTGCGTCATACATTGATAAAGCATTGCCCCATCTGGTCACCAAAACAATCCATCTTGCCTCGGGAGCTGTCCTGTTTAAAGCAGCGTCATTTGAAAGACTCCAATAGATTTTGAAAAATAATTTCGCTAGATAAAATGAGTTTTTTTTGCCGGATGCGAGCAGGGTGTTGAACGACCTATTGTCGGGGAATTCAGAGTCTTAACTTTAGAACTCGATACTGACTACCAAATGAAACATCATAAAACTAGAACGCCTGGATCCTGTCCGAGCGCCCCCACAAGGTGTCCCTACACTCGTGAAAGTCACTTTCTCCAATATTGGGAGACTACCATCATTTGTATGGATTTATTTTCTTCAGTTGCAGCTTTAAGGTGAATCAATGAAACAAGAAGCTAATCCGTTGCTTTTATTAACAGGAGTTTTGCCGTTTTACTGGGCAGGGTGTCTGAAAAGGTTACCATTTTACGCAAGTTGTGTTAAGCCTGATTGAATTAAAACTGGTAGGGAGACCATTTTGTATATGACTAAACTGCGGGCACCTGAACTCTGCCGCCTACTGGATAGCCAGCCAGCGAGTTATTTTTTTGAGAATGCCTGAGTTAGAAGTAAATACATCCTTTTATGAAAACGCAATCCCAGAGTTACATGTTTGGTTGGAAACATTGTACATGTATATGGTTTTCCTTTAACATAGTTTTACAATTATGCCACGGTATTAAATATATCCCCACCACTTTCATTATTGCGCTAACACAATTTAAAACCCATGCATGAAGTGTTCATTAATACTTATTTTTTATCTTGATATAAATATTATTATAGTTGTAGTTAAACAACATCGACGTGGAACAATTAAGTTTGTAGTCAACAGGTTTGTGTTGTGGAATGTATTCAGAAATCAGTCTTGAGTGAACTATACTACTATTACTATTTGAAAACGGAGCAATCTAATCACTAGATATCAATTGTTTACAAATTGTACAAGGTCTGATTTGAAGTAAAATGGTATTTGGTATTTGGTACACATCTTGTCATTACAACATTTAAATACGTATTAAAAATGTATTAAGAGTAATGGTTATGAAAACTCAAAGAGATGAAAAACAAACCCCTGTTTTTTTATTTGGTATTTAACTGTCTTGAAACGATTACTTTGGAAAATACCAGATGAGACAAAAAATATGTACGGTACAACTTTAACGTAAATCCCCACGTATCTCTATTAGAGCAACGACACGTTTAGGCTTAAATTTAAATCGAAACACGTTTAAATTGATACATGCAGTGCTTGGTTTGGTTACAATCTTTTGTTTTGAAAGCATGTTTACGTATGTCGAAGTACTTGCACGTATGCGCAAGTGTTTTAAGTGTTTCTGTGTTTATTGCATTGAAGATGTTTTTATTTGTTTTCTTAAGCGACGTACACTCAAATATCTGGCATAAAATCACTAACAATTGAAAATATGATTAAATCTCTTTTTTATTATCTGACGTATTTCTTTCTGTCTTGTTTGCGCACGAAGACATCACAACCATAAGTAACATTATTTAAATTTATGGCATACCCCGCACCGGATATATTCCAGAGAGCACAATTAAGATTGATATCATTTATGCACTGATTTATGTTTTTTAGCACTTTTACTACTTATATCACGAATCAGCATTTAGCCACTTACTCTTTCATTTATCTATGGTGATTCTGTTATCATAAAATACAGTATGAGTATGGTCTTGTTAAACGCATTGACGATATTTTTATCTTTGTATTACCCACTTGACTACAACAATCTAAATCAAAATAAACTAAACAAGTCGTAACATTTTGCGGTATTGAGATTAGGAAGTTACACTACAGGGCGAGCATACATCCATTTAAGTAAGTGCATTACGATAAAGAAACTCGATAACACATCGACAATAATGTATGAGGGATGAGTTTATTTGAAATGAATCGGCATTTTTGAACGCCCACCGTTTTCTCAAGACAACTTGAACTCCTCGATCTTCTACTTTAATCTTTTCAATATTTGATTATATATCGGAGATACAAGATCTCGTTGTGTATAAAAAGGTTAAGAGCTCTGTTAAAGGGCTCACTCCACTTGAAATTTGCTGCGAGAATTCCAATGTTGCCATCTAATGTTTGATATATAAGAGAGATATCTTATTGTAGCATTCCTATATCTTGAATACCTGTTATGTTCCTGAATAGCAAATCTTTCCCATGTGGATAAAAAATGATTTCAAAGATACCGAACCGGACTTTCAATATCATCAGGCACTTGGAAACATACGCATATTGCGGTCTCCAGATATAAAAGAAATCAACTGTACGGGAAAGGGAACATATTTTGAAAGGGGCTTGCTCACAGTTTAGCAAACTGACAATTTTCCAAAAAAAAAATCCGAAATAAATGTATACATTACAAAAAAACAAACAAAATAACAGTCCTGTCAAGAAAAAAAGTTATTTTATGGATAATCATCAATCGCAATCGCTATAATAATAAGGCTTGTTTAACGCCTTTTTATCGATACTATTGCACAAATTCGCGTATAACTACTTTAAATTATCAAGTCTGATTTGTCCAGTGGCAGCGATTTTTTTTAAGCTTACGAAGGTCCTGGGTTCGAATCCCTTTGAGGGATTTTATAAAAAAAATCTTGATATTTTAATGATTTCAGACAATTTTAAATATACAAGTTTTGTTTTAAAAGCTTCCTTTACACATACGAAAATCTGTGAACTAATCCCTAAGCAACACACTCCTTGATCAGAAAGGAAGTCGGTGAAACATCAGGAGAAAATATTTGTATCAATGGTAATAATTTGCAAAGAGCCGCTTGAAAACTGTAAATTGTTACTACTTTCTTCATAATACGAATAGCGGCGTAGGTGGGTTGGGGAGGGGTAGTCGTCACTTCTGTTTCAAGCTCTAGCCAATGTTTGACTAAGCATTTACATTCAAGAGAACCATATATCAAGCAATCTTGTAATACATACTAATTCATAGATAATCATATTAAAAAATATTATACAGGTTTAGTTCATATACGTCTTTAAAATAATATTTCGACAATAAGACGTTCAGGACAGCCAATTTAATAGACCTTTTTCAAAAGTAGCATTACGTAGCATCATTAACTTTCCATGTCTTATCTAGAAGACCAAGTTTTGACCACAGAATTATCAATTTTGAAATATTATCTTATTCCAATCGATAGAATATTTACAATGATTAAGCTTTGTATCTATTTATTTACATGTAGGCCTATGTAAATACAGTTTTTAAAACTCATTTTTGATGTGAAAGTACGTGTGGATTTAAATTATTTAAGTTGTAAATATATATTTGATGCTCTTTGGTAATTCCATACAGTATTCGTTTCAAAACAAAGACCTATCAATATAATAAAAATGTATATTGATAGGTCTTTGCTTATAAGAACGGAAATCGTCTGCATTTACCTTCTAGGCTAAAGCAAAGACCTATCAATATACAAAGTTTTGTGATAATGCCGCATACATTCTCATTTGAATAATACGTAACAGTTTATTTGTTTCAAATTAGAATTTAATTTAATTATATAAAGCAGTGTTCTGTACCACCAAAGACATAATACACCAGCAAGTTGCGTTCATTTGAGTTGATAACCGTTAATATTTTGCGAATCAATCGACACCTTACTGACGATCTCGATGAAGATAAAATATTTGTTGTACCTAGCCATTGGTCACGTGACTGAAATCTCGTCTCCGGGCGAAAATCCGCGATAACCCGATGACGCTTATCTTTGTATATTGATAGGTCTTTGTTTCAAAACTATGAAAAGATAAAACACTGGGGTCCAGTATTTTAAAGTATCGCTTCGTTTTTAATTAACATGCTTTTTTGCATTTATAAAAACTATTTAAATATCCTTATGACAACAGCTAAACACATACATAGTTATTTTATTTTTCTCAAATAATAAAATATGTGTTCGATTTATCTTAACGTTTGTATATTAATTATGTTATAATTGTACGTTTATCACATAGAAGACGTATTTGAAGTTACCATATTTAGTCTATTTAGCAAGTGCATGAAATATGTTGAAACATGCAACCTATTCATCAATCTAAGTTTATAAAATAGGATGAAATATGCAGCCTATTTAGCATACTTAAATTTAGGATATTTAGCCCGTTTAGAAAATTAATTAAATAGGGTAAGGTTTTTAAAAGGTTGGAGGTCAGTTGGGTGTACACACGTACCGTATTTGTTATTTCCAGTGAATGACTTATTTCGTTTTATGGCCCCTTTTCAACAAACTAAAGTTATCCCCTATCGCGACATAATGCATTCTGACCACCCGTTGGTTGACTGTCGGGCTGACCTAGTTTCAGGCGAAAGTTACAATACGGGTTTAGATCTGGGGGCGTTCATACATTATGTCCAGTGAATGGGAGTGCACCTTTAATGGCACCTTTCTGCCTAACAAGAGTTACCCATGGTGCACGGTGCCGACGATTCTTTGGCTACCCTAGTTTATGGTCAAGGTTTTAATTTGGGTGGGGTCTTGTGTGTGTACATTCATGCCGAGTGCCAGTTAATGGGTGGGTACCTGTTTTGCATCACACTAGTGCATGCCGACTAACCGTTTGCGGCCTGTCAAGCAGATCTAATTTGGGGACAAGGTTCTACTTAGGGTCGGGATCAGCGGATATACTTGCATGCCAAGTTTGTTATTTCGAATAAATGTGTGGAAACCTCTACTGACCTCTTTCTGACAAACATGAGTTTTCTCTTGTAACGATTTAGTTCACGTAGGNATCAGCATTTAGCCACTTACTCTTTCATTTATCTATGGTGATTCTGTTATCATAAAATACAGTATGAGTATGGTCTTGTTAAACGCATTGACGATATTTTTATCTTTGTATTACCCACTTGACTACAACAATCTAAATCAAAATAAACTAAACAAGTCGTAACATTTTGCGGTATTGAGATTAGGAAGTTACACTACAGGGCGAGCATACATCCATTTAAGTAAGTGCATTACGATAAAGAAACTCGATAACACATCGACAATAATGTATGAGGGATGAGTTTATTTGAAATGAATCGGCATTTTTGAACGCCCACCGTTTTCTCAAGACAACTTGAACTCCTCGATCTTCTACTTTAATCTTTTCAATATTTGATTATATATCGGAGATACAAGATCTCGTTGTGTATAAAAAGGTTAAGAGCTCTGTTAAAGGGCTCACTCCACTTGAAATTTGCTGCGAGAATTCCAATGTTGCCATCTAATGTTTGATATATAAGAGAGATATCTTATTGTAGCATTCCTATATCTTGAATACCTGTTATGTTCCTGAATAGCAAATCTTTCCCATGTGGATAAAAAATGATTTCAAAGATACCGAACCGGACTTTCAATATCATCAGGCACTTGGAAACATACGCATATTGCGGTCTCCAGATATAAAAGAAATCAACTGTACGGGAAAGGGAACATATTTTGAAAGGGGCTTGCTCACAGTTTAGCAAACTGACAATTTTCCAAAAAAAAAATCCGAAATAAATGTATACATTACAAAAAAACAAACAAAATAACAGTCCTGTCAAGAAAAAAAGTTATTTTATGGATAATCATCAATCGCAATCGCTATAATAATAAGGCTTGTTTAACGCCTTTTTATCGATACTATTGCACAAATTCGCGTATAACTACTTTAAATTATCAAGTCTGATTTGTCCAGTGGCAGCGATTTTTTTTAAGCTTACGAAGGTCCTGGGTTCGAATCCCTTTGAGGGATTTTATAAAAAAAATCTTGATATTTTAATGATTTCAGACAATTTTAAATATACAAGTTTTGTTTTAAAAGCTTCCTTTACACATACGAAAATCTGTGAACTAATCCCTAAGCAACACACTCCTTGATCAGAAAGGAAGTCGGTGAAACATCAGGAGAAAATATTTGTATCAATGGTAATAATTTGCAAAGAGCCGCTTGAAAACTGTAAATTGTTACTACTTTCTTCATAATACGAATAGCGGCGTAGGTGGGTTGGGGAGGGGTAGTCGTCACTTCTGTTTCAAGCTCTAGCCAATGTTTGACTAAGCATTTACATTCAAGAGAACCATATATCAAGCAATCTTGTAATACATACTAATTCATAGATAATCATATTAAAAAATATTATACAGGTTTAGTTCATATACGTCTTTAAAATAATATTTCGACAATAAGACGTTCAGGACAGCCAATTTAATAGACCTTTTTCAAAAGTAGCATTACGTAGCATCATTAACTTTCCATGTCTTATCTAGAAGACCAAGTTTTGACCACAGAATTATCAATTTTGAAATATTATCTTATTCCAATCGATAGAATATTTACAATGATTAAGCTTTGTATCTATTTATTTACATGTAGGCCTATGTAAATACAGTTTTTAAAACTCATTTTTGATGTGAAAGTACGTGTGGATTTAAATTATTTAAGTTGTAAATATATATTTGATGCTCTTTGGTAATTCCATACAGTATTCGTTTCAAAACAAAGACCTATCAATATAATAAAAATGTATATTGATAGGTCTTTGCTTATAAGAACGGAAATCGTCTGCATTTACCTTCTAGGCTAAAGCAAAGACCTATCAATATACAAAGTTTTGTGATAATGCCGCATACATTCTCATTTGAATAATACGTAACAGTTTATTTGTTTCAAATTAGAATTTAATTTAATTATATAAAGCAGTGTTCTGTACCACCANTTTAAAACTCATTTTTGATGTGAAAGTACGTGTGGATTTAAATTATTTAAGTTGTAAATAAATATTTTATGCTCTTTGGTAATTCCATAAGTATTCGTTTCAAAACTATGAAAAGATAAAACACTGGGGTCCAGTATTTTAAAGTATCGTTTCGTTTTTAATTAACATGCTTTTTTTGCATTTATAAAAATATTTAAATATCCTTATGACAACAGCTAAACACATACATAGTTATTTTATTTTTCTCAAATAATAAAATATGTGTTCGATTTATCTTAACGTTTGTATATTAATTATGTTATAATTGTACGTTTATCACATAGAAGACGTATTTGAAGTTACCATATTTAGTCTATTTAGCAAGTGCATGAAA
This sequence comes from Dreissena rostriformis, assembly GCA_007657795.1. Lineage (NCBI taxonomy): Eukaryota > Metazoa > Mollusca > Bivalvia > Myida > Dreissenidae > Dreissena > Dreissena rostriformis. The sequence goes on along the minus strand of VMBQ01010466.1, from coordinate 6,871 downwards.
TATGTTGAAACATGCAACCTATTCATCAATCTAAGTTTATAAAATAGGATGAAATATGCAGCCTATTTAGCATACTTAAATTTAGGATATTTAGCCCGTTTAGAAAATTAATTAAATAGGGTAAGGTTTTTAAAAGGTTGGAGGTCAGTTGGGTGTACACACGTACCGTATTTGTTATTTCCAGTGAATGACTTATTTCGTTTTATGGCCCCTTTTCAACAAACTAAAGTTATCCCCTATCGCGACATAATGCATTCTGACCACCCGTTGGTTGACTGTCGGGCTGACCTAGTTTCAGGCCAAAGTTACAATACGGGTTTAGATCTGGGGGCGTTCAAACATTATGTCCAGTGAATGGGAGTGCACCTTTAATGGCACCTTTCTGCCTAACAAGAGTTACCCATGGTGCACGGTGCCGACGATCCTTTGGCTACCCTAGTTTATGGTCAAGGTTTTAATTTGGGTGGGGTCTTGTGTGTGTACATTCATGCCGAGTGCCAGTTAATGGGTGGGTACCTGTTTTGCATCACACTAGTGCATGCCGACTAACCGTTTGCGGACTGTCGAGCAGATCTAATTTGGAGACAAGGTTCTACTTAGGGTCGGGATCAGCGGATATACTTGCATGCCAAGTTTGTTATTTCGAATAAATGTGTGGAAACCTCTACTGACCTCTTTCTGACAAACATGAGTTTTCTCTTGTAACGACTTAGTTCACGTAGGTCATTTGGGGAATAAACTTGAAATACATATTTATATAACAAGTTCGAACAAAGATACGAATACATTTTTTTTCGACGAAAACACTAGAGCTGAAGATAATAAACACCAATATTACAGATTGCGTTCACGAAAAGAAGGTTGTTTTCATCCGTTATGAAAAAGCATTCATACACACTCTATATATGGCAATAACTTGTCTTTAATTCACTTGAAAAATCAAAACGTACAAATGCCAGTTTAGCTTGCGTACCGGATTTTTTCAGATAGTTTACAATGAATCGCGAATTTATATTTATTAATCTGACATCTTTCCATAAAACAAATAAACTTTGCACACTAAGTATCAAATTGTTATCCATATTACTTTAGTGCCATCTGCAAAGTAAGAATACACTTCTTACTAGTGATAAGTATTGCCGATTACTTAAAGTAATTATGAACACTTGTTTTTTTGTTGTGCATTGTTTTTCCTGATATATTCATTCAGTTTTTTTTCTGTGCCCCTGTAGTCACCGTTGAGAAATCGTGCTTTGCGGCGTATTTTTCTTCCAAAACATATCACTATGTGGGTCTTTAAGACAGATGCTCTGAAATATTAGGAGGGTCAATGAATTCAATATAACGTGACAGGGTTATTTAAAAAATGATTGCTTCTGATTTTAAAAGACATTAATTGGACGACCTAACGGATCTCGAGAAGAGCTATTTCGATAAACACGATGGGTTTTTATGAAGAAGACGTTTCTCATATTTTCAAACATAAGCGTTTGTATTGGTTTTTCCAGTTAGATAATGATTCAGATTTGTTAAAAACACTCATATACTCTAGTTAATTGAATTGCAATACAGTTATTAATTACTACCGGCTGAACCTGTTCTGACGAGCAAAATAANATTGTAACTAAGCAGTGCATGACTCATGTAAACGTTTAACGCCTAAACGCGTCGTTGCTCTTAAAGAGATACGGGGGGATTTAAGTTGTACCGTACATACATGTTGGTGTCGCTTGATATGTTCAACTGTAATCGTTTTAAGACATTTAAATACGTAATAAAAAACTGGGGTCTGTTTGCCATCTCTTTGATATTTCATAAACATTACTCTTGATACATTTTTAATATGTATTAAATATGGTAATGACAAGATCTGCACCAAATACCATTTTTACTTAAAATCAGACCTTGCATAATTCGTATATGCAAACGAAACCAATCGACATGTTAGATTGCTCCGTTACCCGAATATTGTAATTCACTCAAGACTGATTTCTGAATGTATTTCACTACCATAACCTGCTGGCTGGCTGGCTGGCTAAGATTTCCCCTTAAACATTTTGAATAATACTAATTATAATATTATTAATAAATGTTAAATGATATTTCAGACCTTAAGTCTAATTTATGTTTATTTTATGTTTGTTTTTCATAAGATTTTTTTTTACCTTGCGTTTTGCAAATGTCTCCGACATTTGATTAAAGAGGCTAAAAGCGTCTCAAATTCCAAATCCTTCAAAGCTCGAGAAAATACTGTATTTAATTGTTACTTCAGAAATGTTTTAATAAGCTGTATTCACTTATCAAAATTCGATGTAGTTATGTTGTATTACAAAAGCATAAGATGACCATAAAGCACCCACCGTAGTATGACGATATGGACTTAAATATGAAGCACATGCACACGGGCCCTTGCCACTCATTACTCCTACACTATTTTCCAGAGGACCACTATACAATTTAAATTAGAAAATACGATATATCTTAGATGTTTAACTCTCCAATAGCACATTTTGAAAGCTGTATAAAGTTACTGTTCAATTCTTTAAATAATTATGAACCTAGGTCGTGGTCCGTCGTTTTGATTCCCCACATGAGATTCACAATATGAAAGTTGATTCTTGCAGCTAAAGGAAACCATATATGTACTTTATTATTTAATCTTTTTCCCGCTCTTGTAACCAGCATATGCAGCGGACACGGACGTTTTTAACAGTTTTTCGGGTCTGACAAGCATCACTCCTGTCAAGTTTTGTGTAAACCGGAGATGCAATTATATCCAGAAATATGCTGTTTGAATGAAAATGTACCGTTGATAAACGACGTATGACAAAAAAAAAAAATCAAAATGAAGATTGTGTGCTTAATTCATCTCAGCATTTGATTATATTTATCCACTAAGGTCATTCAATTTTTACATGACGTCGGTTAGAAACACAAAACTGCCGTGAATCTTACAAATATTTATAAGCCACACCTTTCCTCTTAAATCCTACTGTAAACATCATAATCAAAACCATACTTGTAGAAATGTAGATCAACACTTCAATTTCGTAGTCGATAATAATACGGCGCTACCGATATCTTAGCTTTTATTGATTTACTACAAAAATAAAATCCTACTGTTTTAATTCTCACAGATCAAAGCAAGAAGGACCGCGCAAATCATCACAGTTAAGTCCAAGTCAGTATTAAATTATAAATGTATGAATCCTCATTTCAAATGGTGTAACAGATTCAAAGTTATCGTTTAACTTTAATGGTTCTCTTATGTTATTGCAGACCAAATCTTTCCCATCTCTATGACAAGTTATCACACAGATTTTAAATCAAAATCTCAATATCTTATTGAATAAACACGCTTTACATGTAACTGTCCCGTGACAAAGAAGTGACTATACGGTGAAAGCGATTTAAGTAAGAATCTAAAAACGTCAATGACGACAAAGAAGGTCGGTGAACAATTTGGTGGCATACGAGTTAAAGTAATTATGTAATTGCTGATCATTTATATTGGACCATTACATTTGAAATGAATCGGTATTTCTGCCAGCCCATCTGTAACAAGAGATACATTGAACTCCTCAATCCTCTGCTTAAGCTTTATTAGATATAAGAAGCTTATAAAGAATCTATTTTATGCAAACACCGTATAACGCAAAACATAAACACATAATATGCAATCCGCCAAGGGTCATGATAAATATGGAGAGTTTTTGTGGTTGGTATAGAGTGTTGCTAGTTATCATGCAACTGCCTAATATATGTATTAAAAATTAATATATAAAATTCAATTTATACACAGGAAATAATTTTCATTTTTCAGTGTCAAACGTTCAATATCCTCAGGCACTGAAAGATCCGTTAACATAACAGTCTCCATATAAAAAACCGACAGTACGGGGCATTCGAACATTATTTGAAATGGATTTTCTCGCAGTTAAGTAAAACAACAATTTTCTAAAAACATTTCATAGACACGGAAATTAATTTATGCATTAAATTAAAACAAAAGAAATAACAATCCTGACTAAGAAATATATACGTTTATTTATGATTATCAATCGCAATCGCTTTAGTAATAAGGCCTTTGAAACGCTTTTTATCGATACTATTGCACAAACACGCGTATTACTACTTTTTAGTTATTTAGCCTGATTTTTCTAATGGCAGCGATTTCGTTTAAGCTTTGGAAGGTCACGGGTTCGAATCCCTTTGCGTGATTTTATTACAATAAAACTTGTATTTACTTGATATTATAATGATTTCAGACCGCTACCTCTAAATATAATAGTTTTGTTCGTTAAAAAACATTTAATAACGTCGTTTCATAATAAGAAAATATATGAACTAGTCTCTATATAACACACTTATAACGTCCATGATCAGAAAGGACGTCGGTTAAACATCAGGTGCAAATATTTATATCCGTGCTAATAATGTATAAGAATCCGCTTGCATTTGAAATGAATTCGCATTTTCCTCGTACTTTGATAGTAATGTTGACGAATCATTGAAGTTTTAGTGCCGTCAATACAGGGATATTTTTTATACTGACAACAGCCCTTATACATCATACCGGTAAGTGGACATAATCACCGCAGAAACATCTAGTAAAAACGTTATTGCAAAACATATTAGCTAAAATAAAGAACAGTCCTTGTACTGAATGTAAACGTTCGTGTAACCACCACAGCATGTAAATATTAACAGTTGTTTCTCCTATATGTATTTAAATTCCGTCCGTTGGATCTACATTTGCCACACTCGGAGGTCAAATTGTATAGATACGCGTATTGTTACAACTTCCTTCATATAACGACAAGCGGCGCAGGCGTGTTGGGGTGGGGTAGTTGTGACTACTGTGCCAAGCTCTAGCAATACTTTTAAAACCAAGGTTAGAGACAAAACATGTTAATGAATAAAAACTACATATAACGCAATATTTTAATAAATACTTATCGATAGATAATCTTATTAAAAAAAAGTATACCGGTTTATTTGATATACCCCTACAAAATCATATTTCGACAATAAGACATTCAGGGCAGAGATTGTAATTGCCCTTTTTAAAAAAATAGCATTAAGTAGCATTAAAAAGGTTTCATGTCTTATTTATAAGACCAATGTTTCACAGAATTGTCAGTTTTGGTTTATTTGCTTATTCCAATCGATCAAATATCTGCATCTCTTAGATAACGCGTTGTATTTATTGATTTACGTGTATGCAAATAAAGTTTTGAAACTCATTTTTTATGTTTAAGTACGTGGGGATTTACGTGATTTAGGTTGTCCATATACTGTATGTCGTTTGATATTACGGTAATCGTTTAAAAACTATAAAATGACAAAAAACTTGGGTCCAGTATTTTAAAGTCTCGTTTTGTCCTCTATAAACATGCTTGATTTTGCATTTTTAAAAATATTTACATATCCTTATGACAACAGCTGAAACACATACAAATTTATTAAATTTATCCCAAAATAATAAATAATTATGACTTTATTGTGTAAGATTTGTCTTAACGGCTGTACATTAATTCTGTATTTGTACATTTAGCAAGTAGAAGACATTACCGTATTTAGTCTATTAAGCAAGTTCTTTAAATAGATATCATCATGCAACCTTTTTAGCAGTCTTAGCCTATTAACACTTTTCTGTAAGGTTATATACTATAATAAATTATGCAGCCTATTAAGCTTACTTAGCTTATTAAGAAGACTATTTAGCATATTTAGCCTGTTTAGAAAATAAATGAAACATGTCAATGTATTAATTCGATTGGGGGTCAGTGAGGTGTACATTCATGCCGAGTTCGTTATTTTTAGAAAATAAGCAATCAAGCTATACTGCCCATTTCTGACAAACACAAGAACACAAGTTATCCACCGATTGCGACAGTATGCATGCCGACCCCGCACTGGTTGTCTGTCGGGCTGACTAAGTTCGAGGCAAAGTTATAATTGGGTGGATGTCTGTGGTGTACATCTATTATTTCCAGTGAATGGGTGAGCACCTTTAATGGTGCATTTCTGTTTAACAATAGTTATCCCCTGGTAACGATATAGTACTGTTTGCGTAAGCCAAAATGATTGTGAACGTTGTTAAACGTATGTAGAAATTGTCTTGCGGAAACGTCTTCTTATCAAGGCTACAAGTCCATAAATCTCTCTATAGATTACTTCCATCCCCGCGCAGATAAATGATAAGTGCTTATATCGGTGGTTCGGAGTGTTACTTCCGCTAGCATTGAAGGATTTATAAATTACTTGGCACGATTTTTCATCTATATGAGACAGTGTGGCAAGGTAAAGCTCACAATTTGAAGTGAAAGGTCAAAATAAAGCATGGTATTGTAATAATAGAGATAAGTTGCTGTAAAACTCGACCATGTCTTCTCATATATGAGTTGGTGTGTAACGCGTACGAGCCACATGGTAACCTTCAAGGTCAAGGTTAAGGTTGAACTTTGAAGTAAAACTAAGGAGTGTATTGTAAAATAATTCACGGCTTAACTGCTCTATACTAACGGTTTATATGCTCTTTAACTCGACCATATATTGAATTAAAAACAAATAAAATAAAAATAAATAAAAAACGTGGCACGAAACAACCATTGTGTCACCTTTATGATCAAACTTGGAGGTCAAAGGTTAAAAACAGCGTTTTATTATCAAAACAGGGATTGTCCGGCCTTAACCTTCCCATATTCTGAAGGATTTAAAAAAAGCTTCTCAACGCAGCTCTCCTACATGGGATATTATTTCGCACTCAAGAACCATGAGGCTAGTTCAATTTTAAGGTCATAATAAGAGGTAAAATGTCCAACTTTATTGAATCTTTTATGAAATCAGGTTTGTTGACTCAATAACC
>VMBQ01010465.1:4382-14534 GCA_007657795.1 Dreissena rostriformis | reverse complement strand
ATGTGTGTGTGTGTGTCAAGTATATATTTGTATTAACACAATTTTACACTTCTATAGAACATTTTCGTACTGTTTGCAGCCAAAACTACGTCTTTGTACTCTTTTTGGGTTTATCGTAATGTAAGGCAAATGATAATAAATATTTATTGCTTGTCTAAATGAGGATCGAAAACGATGCCTTTGCACATTAGTAATTATATTTTGTTCATGGGTTATTTAAAGTGATTGCACAAAGATTTTAAGTGGGTGCAATTACTTAAAAGAATTCCCATGGGCGTATATTTGTTCATTTCAGAAACTTCAAACAAACACTAAACTAATTTAATGGAAATATAATGATCGTAAACATACAAATGAAGCGTGTTATTGTTTTACACTGATAGAGAAAATTGTCTTTGGTTATTGGTCCTGTGAGATTACAGGAATAAAACCAACTGTCCCAGGAGTGGAGGGAGCAATTTTTACCGTGATTCTAAAATGTTGGGTTCGAAAGAATTGACGGAACACATTCTTTTTGAAGTTTTAAATAAGTTACGAAAACATTTAGCAAATACATATAGTTTCTTACAATATTGATCCAATGAATAGATTTTGTTGAAATCAAGATGAATTTATGTTACCGGAAAATACGCTGTACTTCAAACTACTACGATTCACCGAACAAAGTAGTACCGTTTTAAGAAAACGATGGTTCTCTTTTTTCAAACGTGTCATTAAATGTTTAATTGAAATGAAATGTTTGAACAAATATGAACTAGTGAAGTCTATTCAGACGATTTTAATTCGCCGAAAAGACAATCAATCAATATGCGGACAAATCTTGGAACTACATGTATTTTACTATTTTTCGCCATTGAAGTCAACCGTAAACAAAATGTCGTCCTGAGACATAGTAGTTGTATTTTGGCACTGATAAACAAATCATGGTATGATACAAAAAATAGATATATACTAACAAAAACTGAGTAATTACTAGTTATGTAACACATAGCATAATATAACAAATATTTATTCAAATAAATAAATATTTCCATGAAATGCTAACCATTACCAGGGATAACAGAAAAAAGTGAAAACAAATTCACTTATTTCCATTGTGGTCCCAGATATTTTGGAAGTCTGACACAGAAAGTCATGTTACTTGTATCGATGGTAATTACCATGTAAGCACAAAAAGACTAGTTCAGTAAGGGATGCTTAATGAAATCACATAATATATCTCACATGTTTACGAGTATCACATTTAATGTTGCATCACAGATTTGTCAGTCATACTTTAATCCAACTACTTTAAAAACATAACATATTATTTATAAAAAAACGCAATGATTTAAGATCAATATGCAGTAAAGTAAAACATGGACATTGTTTAACTAAAAATGGAATAAAACAGGTACACTAATTAATGCTAAGGTAAAATGACTGGGATAAAATCAACTGGCCATTAAGTGGGTTTTGATGGCATGCTCAAACGAGTGGGAAGATTCGATATCCCTAAGTGATTGTGGGAGACTATTCCACAGAACAATACCATTGTAAGCAAAACTTTTCTTACCAATACTTCAAACTTTTGGTAAAGAAAATCTCAGGGTGCAGACACTCTACCGATCTGGTACATCGGTCATGGGCCAAATTCAGGGGTATACAATGCTCCTTTTTGTAATTTTTAGAAAATTTGTAATCGCAAATCCATAGCATTTACTACTATAACCTGTAATGAGTCGGTGCAAGCATAATATATTTTTTTTTAACTTTTTAAGGTACGCAAAGACATCAACCATTTGTAAACCTTGTAAACCTCTACTGTCATAATTTTTAATAAGCACTTTACTTTTTATTCTCGACTTGCCTTGCCAATTCGTAAAGCATATTACTAATTTTATGTAATATTTGTGAGTTGAGTGTTGGTAATGTGGAAAGTTAGTTTGTTAGAAGAGGTAATAAAATAGATTTTACAACTGTTAACCTGTTCTACCAATGGGCGTTAGCGCTCTTCTATTCCATAATTTGATAACTTTGTCAATACTGTGTATTTATCGTTAAAATTCAAGGGTACCAAGTTCTCCAAGTCAATATAAAACTGTATGCCAAGTAATTGAAAACTATTGTTCCCCCAACCAATTTCCATTTCGTTTTAATCGAACGAGTGATATATTTTAAGGTTTTAATGAGCCTATCCAAATCACATGGGTTTTATCGAAATTTACTTGTAGAACAGAGTATTGAGAATATTGATGGAGGATAACGAGGGTTGTATAAACTGTGTCCTCATTTCCAACAAGCAGCAATGTTGTGTCATCTGCAAACCGTGTTACTTTATATTCTATGCCATTCATACAAATACCTTTGATGTTCTTTTTCACTTATTATTTCTTAGATTAATAGATAAAATTTCAGCATATAAAACAAATACATATGGACTGATGGGACCTCCCTGTCAACAGCCACGGCCTATATTCAAGATATCGGACAACACACCATTCAATTGCACAGCATAAAAAGTATTATGATAAAACAGTGCTATCCTGGGACCAACATAAAAAAATAGCGTGTTGAAAATAAAATCGAAAGATAAGTATCAAATGCTTTTATAAAGTCTATCATCACCAGTAATATAGGTATATTATTTTTTCAGTTAAGTGCATTATATCATGTACGAGGCGAATGTTTTTTTCCAATGAAACTTCTTTTTACAAACTCTGTTCAATCTGTTTTAACCAGATTAAATTTAAAACAGACTTTAGTCTTGCAGCAATAGTTCCAGAGGCTAATTTATGTACAATATATAACAAAGTGATGGGTCTGCATTTTTTTTAAACTACTTTCATCTATTTTCGTTCGTTCCGAATACATGTCATAATAACTTGTTTCTAAGTTATAGACAGTTCTCCTTCACTACAAAATTACACATTTTACCCCAGAATACTTTGAAAACAAAATGAGGTAAATCCATCCGAGCCTGGACTTTTGTTGACAAATATTTTTATTTTCGGAGCGGCATCTTTGTAATAGCCCCGTCACACCGGACTGGCGTCCTTACGGCGACCTAAGACTGTGTTTCTGAAAATTTCTGATTGTCGTAGTANACAAGGAGACTTTATATGTTAGCTCAAAATGCAAGTATACCGTGCGGGCGCAAATATGTTAGAACAAAATGCAAGTATACCGCGCGGGCGCAAAATGTGTTTGGCAAATAAATCTAGGTGTCGATGATGAAAAAGACGAATAACGGAAAATATATTCAAGGTTAGTTTTAAATGACTAATCGAGTATTAAACTAAGATCATATCCCTCAGTTTCACAAATGCATAACGTTGTTGTGATATCGCTACTAGGATCTATGTGCCGCCATCTGCGAACATGGTGTTCCCCAGTGCCCAGCAATTACCCGCATTAACCCATTTATGCATAGCGTCTAGAAAAAAGGCCTTGGCAAACAGCGTAGACCCAGATGAGACGCCGCATGATGCGGCGTCTCATCAGGGTCGGCGCTGTTTGCTCAAAGGAATTTCAGTAAGAAACATTCTAAATATAAAAATAAATAAACTAGACATCCCTGACTTTGGAAATAAATTGATCAAATTTAGAAGGAGGGGAGAGTCCACTAGGCATAAATGGGTTAAATGAGAACACCGAGGCATAATCGATAGTAATAAGAGGCACCACTCGGGAAGATGTTACGTTTGTATACGATTTTCGGATAATGAAGAAATTGTAATAGGTAAGCACTACTGCATGGTCAATTAAAAGAAACCAAATGTTTTTTTATTTCTATTTAACCCATTTATGCCTAGCGTCTGGAAAAAAGGCCTTGGCAAACAGCGTAGACCCAGATGAGACGCCGCATAATGCGGCGTCTCATCAGGTTCTGTGCTGCTTGCTTAAAGGAATTTCTGTACGAAATATTCTAAATATAGAAATAAATATACTAGACATCCCTAGTTTTGGAAATAGATTGATCAAATTTTAGAAGAATGTGCGAGTCCACTAGGCATAAACGGGTTAAAGAACATGTGTATGGAATATACACTACCTAAGTTTGGGGTCAGCTGGGTATTGCACTTTCCCTCTGTTCTCCCTTGGCGAATTCGGGCCTATATCTAGCTATGAATTTCTTTCACGCATATAACTGTTTAATGTTATGTCTTTTGAACAGTTGAATCAGTTTGTTTACATTCACATCTGTCACGAGGTAAACGAATTGTTAATCGGATTTTATTGCGAAACTTGAAGTTGAAACAACTCAGAAACTCAAAATCAACCGTTACAAAATAAAGAAAGAAAACCCATCGTATTTCATAATGCATTTAATAATGTTTGTTATCGTAGAAGTTGTGATGCTCATATAACCAAGCGTAGCTGAATCTAAGGGAGATGCGCACATTTTTTGTTGTTGAAAATCGATGTACCAACATGCTAAAATAATATTCATTTTCAAAGAGAATGTACCTTTTCCCGAAATTTTGCACTAAGCGCAAAAAGGACATAATTTCGCATTGAAAAATACTTATTGCTCAGAACGTTTAACCCCTGTCAGTGTAAGAGTACTTTGTCAGGATAGATTTGAGTATTGCGTGGCTATCAAGCTAGAATAGTGCTTGCAACATTCGCTTCCAATCAAGTTTAGTTATTGCTCTTAAACTGGATAGGTGGTGTTTCCTTCGGGTACTCAGCTCCCCTAATGATCTCGCCAAGGCAAAATTAAGGTTCGGAATATATTCTAGCGCAATGGTCATAAGAATGCAAACACAACCACCACGAACTCGCGCAAGCACATTTAAACGCACACATACGCGCATATAGACAAACATTAGTATCGATCACTAACCACGTGGTCGTACATCTAAGTATCCGTATGTCTTGCAATCTGCTAATAAATCATATTCTTAAGTATTTTATATTCTGAACGAATACACCTCTTTGCGGATTGTACTGTCAGCAAAACAAGCTTGGACGCAAATATAATTGTTTCGATAAATGTAGTCTACACGCAGAAAATCAAGCTCTTACGTAACGGCAACATAACATTATGTGGGTATATGGAACGAAAACTCTGCTTGGAAATTGACAGAAAATTATTGTACACCTGCCATAGTTGTCTCCCTGTAAAATAATGTGCGCTAGAACGTAAAATTTATTATTGACTCCATATTTTAAAATAACGAAGTACATGCATAGAAAGATCACCGAGACAACAACAAAGTTAATTTGCAATTGCAAATTTCACTTACGCAAACACAGGCGGTAAATAGAAGTACTATGAATACATATTTTAATAATACAATAAGCAGTTAAGAAGTTCAAAGCGCATGCCCATGACACACACAAACAAATGGTATTCATACATAGATTAAGGCGCCGTTAAGATGAGTTGTTTCTTTAGCAAATGAAAGAAACAAAGATATAGTTGGACTGTTACATAATTCAATTGCAAGTTATTAACGCAATACTGTCATTAAGAAGCATGCATAACCAAGCGGATTCCTGACTTTACCTCTACATCACAGACGATGTTATTTTGACTCTTGTTTAGATTTTGACCAAATTATCGTAGTTTTATGTACATACTCGGAGACTGTTGGGGTTGAACGCAATAGGGCGATATTACAAGAGGTTCATATCATGTTAAACCACCTTAAAACTGCAGTGAAAGGCTATATATATTCTTAATTTGATTGCAATTAATATGCAATCATTTTAATAATGCAAACAAAAAATGTGATGTAACAACAATGTCCAGAGTTCGAATATAATTCAAATATAGTTCACATTATATTATCGCCACATCAGCAATCAGTGATTGAAATTAGATAACAGTTTTAGCCAACGTCAAGTTATCAAATACATTAACTGGCACCACAGCATTGCAAACTGTAACATATGCCTTTGTATTGTTACTTAGACAAACACTATTTTGAACCTGTCTTCGATTTATTTAATTCAATAAATGAAATACTTTGTGTCATTTTTTTTCTTAAACTATCCAATTACTTGTAAAAATGTATACACAAACATATTGCAAAGAACGCATCGTAAGTGAATGCCTTTTGTTAACGCGATCAAGGTTTAGTCTTAAAGTTATATAAAGCTTGCTGATAGTTCTAGTAGTTGGAGGTTTATTGTATTTGTATTCATGTAGGAACGTTTGCACTTCAGAATTGATGGAATTCATAACAAACGCAAAAAAGGTTGTTATATTTATTGACACAGATAATACGACAACAATAAATACAAGATTTAATACGCGTTTGTCTGTCCATTTGTAATAACACAGTTTACAGTATCAGCTGTTTAAGCTGTACTTAAAACTTGTTTGTTAAACTTCGCAAGAAAAAACTAAAGACTGTTTAATAATTGATTGTGACACATACATCTGCTCTTTATCAACGTCAGGTGTAGTGCAATATTCATTTTAGTCCACATGGGTAACCAAAACAATAAATTGATATAACGGGATGTCTGGAGTTATTATGATCTGTCACAATGTACCCACAATGAATTCCAAACTTGAAAAGGACAAGCTTTAAACACAATTTTGCTTCAATAAATATTTGGCCGTAAAATAATATTAGTATCTATGTGTACTTGAATGTATCCGACTTATGTCTGAAAGGCCTACATGGCTCTGAAAGTCTCTAACAAAAAAATCCAGACTTTATGAAAACTAGTAAAGAAATCATCTGTTCTTTCAAAAACAAGATTTAGTTTGAGTAACATTTGTTGCAGAAATCGAGGCTTTTTAAATTCAAAATGGTCATAATTTAGTCTTGTTAGTTAGATAGTGTAATGTTCTACATTGGTTTCTTATTCAAAAGTTAGTTTATTAAAACCAGTAGAAGTCTCATTAAACAAAATGTTTTGATTGATTAACTTTGTGGCTTGACGCATTAATTCTTTAATATATCGAAATCTTGTATAAAATTAATATCCGTAAGTTGGATTCTTTAAATTCTTGAACTTTATGGTTATTTTAATTGTTCCACATTCGCCTCGTTTGCAAAAGTTGAACTTTACTCTACTTTGTCTAAAATATTGATGTTGCTGGATATTTACGAAGTTTAATAGTTCATTATGTAAAAATTTAGTTTCGGACTTGTGAATGGTGTTACGCCACGTAATTTAGTAGCGTAAGACTGTCATTTAATTCAATGGTAAACACTATTAACATTAATAATAAGCAGTACAGTTCAATATGCACAACACGTTTTCGCTTTTTATTATATGTGAAGTGTTGCGATGCCAGTTTTGAAAGGTTACGTGTTCTTGCCATTTTCCTCAAAAGTTTTAAACAATCTACTCGCTGAACAGATGCATTAAAATATAATGATGCTCAATCAATTATTAACGACACGTAATTGGAATAAAATAGACATGTTACTGAAAGAATACAAGTTCCAGTCATGAATGTGTGTGAGCAATTTTAATGTTAGTCGTTTAGAATTCTTATAATTAGTGTTTTGTTATGTGTATTGTCCTGTATTGTATATGATGTCGATCACTTGCGTTATAGCGAAAGTTAACCTGAATCTGTCTCCAGGAAGTTTTGGAGGATCTATATTTATATATCCAATGTTTACGTCAATGGCTTAAGAATATTATATAAATTTGCACAACGCACATAAAGACACTCACGTAATAGCCATCTTAGCCAAACACTTTTTCAAAATATATTTAATAGGATCGTTAATTGAAATTTACTTGTTGATAAGATCGTAGTTTATATGGATAGTCGCTCAGGTATAGCTATCGGTTTATGTGCTTTGAAAGTTTAAATATAAAGGTATTTTGAGATGTACCAAAAACCCAATTAAAAGTCTTTATTAATGCTTGTTTTAACTTTATGTTGACAATTTCCAAATATCCGGTTTGTATATCAATTGCGTCACACAAATTTAATCCTTTTGTTATTTTTACTTCTGTCCAGCAATGGTGTCATCCCGTTTCAAGTATTCAGGGTGTAGGATCACGTGACTTTGTAGGGTTCACAATAAAACGTTAATGGATGTAAACTCATCGGTAAGTGGTTCTAAAATGCCCTCAATCGTGTGTGTCATCGTAGCAGTTTTGATGCTCATATAACTAAGTGTAGTTTAATCTCAGGAATACACGATGAGCATAGTTTTGTTGTTGAAAACTGATGTACAAACTTGCTTAAATAATATTAATTGTCGAACGGAATGTACATTTTCTCGCCATTTTGCACAAAAAGCGCAAAAGGACATACTTTCACATTAAAAAATCACTTTTTTTTCTTAGAACGTTCAAGCCCTGTCAGTGTGATCACTTTGCAATGAAAGATTTGAGTATCGCGTAGCCATCAAGTTAGAGTAGTGCTTTGAACAGTCGCTTCCAATCTAGCCAGACTTGGTTCAACCCCACTTGGTGCATGTGGGTTTAGTTGTTGCTCATAAACAGGTAGGTTGTATTTCCTCCGGGTACTCAGCTCACGTACGATTGATCTCTCAAAGAAAAAAAATGAGGTTCGAAATATATTTTAACACAATGGTCAGAAGCATGAAAATACACATGAATGCACACACCACAACCTACGCAAACTCGTGCAAACACATAAAAACGCATGCCTACAGTAACGCGCATGCACCCACATGAGTATCGATCACTAGCCAATTCGTACGTTCAAGTGTCTGTTCGTCTTGCAATCTGCAAATAAATCATATTCTTTAGTATTTTATAATTTGAACGAATACATCTTTTTACGGAATGTACTATCAGCAAAACAAGCTCGGACGACAATAGTATTGTTTCGACAAACGTAGTCTACACGCAGGAAATCAATCTCGTACACGACTGTTATATTTCAGTAAGTGAGAGCATGGAACGACAACTCTGCTGTGAGATTGGCAGAAATTTTTTCGTACATCTGCAAGAGTTATCACCCTTTATAATAATGTGCGATATAACGTATTTTTTTGTTGGTTCCATGTAATAAAAAACCCCGAAGTACATGCATAGAAAGATCATCGATTAAGCAACAAAGTCAAATGCATTTAGACAAGCACATGCGGTATATATAACTAATATGATTATAGGTGCTACCTAATTTACGGGCAAAAGCTAATAAGATGTCTGTTGTAGATAACATAAGTTGTACATGTCTGCACATAATCATTATTGTGGAACAAAACCTTATATCATTGACATAAAATATGTAACTGAACAAACCAATAAAATGTAATTTGTTTTTAGACAAATAAACAAAAAACAAGAGATGTGTTTGTCAGAATCACAATGCCCCCTATTGCGCGGCTTTGAAATAAAATTTCTATTATCATTTGGCAGGTTTAGAAATTATCTCACTTTTAAGCTCATTACTTCCCTTGGATTGTGTTTTTTGACCTTGAATGATGACCTTGACCTTTCACCACTCAAAATGTGCAGCTCCATGAGCTCGCACATGCATGCCAAGTATCAAGATGTTGTCATCAATAATGCAAAAGTTATGACAATACTTAAACATACCGGTAGGTTAAAGTATTGTCATAACTTTTGCATTATTGACGGGTAGGTTAAAGTTTTGGGACAGACAGTCAGACAGAATGACAGACAGACAGGCCAAAAACAATATACCCCCTCTTCTTCGAAGAAGGGGGCATACAAATAAGCGTTAGGCTTTAGATGAAACAACCATTTATCTTGTTTTCAAACTCTTTAATACTCAATTCAGGGGTTTTTCTGCCTATTTTGGGAAAAGGAGTCTGACCAAATTGGGAATTTTTATCGACAAAATTGTCCATTTTGGGAATTTTCGAGTCGATGAAACGGTCAATTTGGGAATTTTTTTCATGCTTAAATAAGTCAGTGGTTTAACGAATAAATTTGTTTTTATTTGTTATTTTGTCTTCTTTATATATACACATGCAATATTGGGCATGTTCAACGTTTATTCACTTCATATTTGAATGTATTTGATGAAGACTGAACTTTATCTGAGTCGCTAAAGGCTTTATTATGTAGCGGATGAAGGGAAGTCACTTTTTCGATATAAATTATGTTTGCTTTTTACGATTTTGAAAAAAAAATTGGGGAAATATGTAATCAAAATTCGATTGGGAACGGGTCCGTTTGCTTTGGGAATGCCTCCGTTGTCCGGAGGCGCAGACAGTGCAGAAAAACCCCTGTCATCACTCCAAT
>VMBQ01010464.1:0-15734 GCA_007657795.1 Dreissena rostriformis | reverse complement strand
TGTACATATAGTGCAATTCTTGTCCGAGATATTTCTCAGCAACTTATTACGGGAATTCAATGAAACTTTATGGGAAGCTTCACTACCAAAAGGAGATGTGCATATTATCAGCCAGTTATGGTCGGATGATTTTTCACAGAGTTATGGCCCTTTGAAATTTTCTATAAACTGTACATATAGTGCAATTCTTGTCCGGGCTATTTCTCCCCAACTACTGACTGGAATTTAAAGAAGCTTTATGTGAAGCTTAACTACATTGAGGAGATGGGCATGTTATTAGTGGTTTCTGGTTAGATGATTTATTAAGAGAGTTTCCTTTTATCTGAATATATAGTGCAATATTGTGAAAAAAAAAACTTTGGGGAGCATCACCCGTCTCCGACGGTTTCTTGTTTTTTCAGAAGTTGGCCTTTTGATAAAAGAACTAGCATACCCGATGTAGAGTGTAAATTTAATGAATTATTCAATTATCGAACAGGTGATAAAAAAGAATGTGTATCCGACTTTTGCATAAAACCCTTATAAGAAGTAGAAGTTGTGTAAAGGGGCATCTGTACGTGCCTGATTGACACATGTTTTGTTACTCAGGAGTTTTAACCAAAAGTATTTGTTGCCGGTATGCATGCCCCTAATTGGCTTCTTCTTTTTTGTCAGTTGCTCAACCATAGCTGTACAGTCAAGTCAGATGTCCAAGTTGATTTAAATGGTCAAACATGAGTCCTTACTAACACATGGCCATTAAAAGTCATACAAAATAATTCAATCATAAGCCTATAAACTTTCATTTTAAATACAGATTCTTACTATATAGTACTTGTTGATGGATGATATTGGTTTCTGAATCTTTCAGTTTTTGCTGAGAACAGAAGACAACAAGCGAAACTTTTTGTCCTACCAGGGTCTAGAGTTTCTGGGTGTGGTGGCTATTCCATGTCATGGGATTGCATCGTGAAGGACAATCTGGCTGTCAATAATAAGGGAGATGACTGTAAATCGCCACCTGCAGTAAGTTGTTACTTTTTAGCTATGAAATGATATAATTACAACTTTTGCAATAGATCTTCATTAATGTTAAATGTATGTCTCTGATTTATGAATCAGATATTAATCATTAAAGATCTGTTAAGACGTTGCATTGTAAAGTGTTAAGATCGATAATCATGTTGTGCATCTGAAATTGACACGGGCAAGCTAATTTGCTGCCTCACGGCACATGCTCCTTGAAGAATCCTAAAACCTAGTGATACTTTGACAAGGGTGGGTATATTTAAGTGAAAAATAACATTATTTTAACAAAAAACACAATATTGTTTATTATTCTATAATATAGAATATATTAAAATGATTCACATTTAATGATAATAGTTTTTGCATACAAAGTTTATAAATCAAGAAATAGGGAATTTAATATTTTCTTAAATCATGATAGCAAACAATTATTTATAACCATATATTTATTTTTTGTTTGAATGTTCCTTTTACAATGATATTAGAAAAACATACATAAAGCAATATTACTGGAAAAGACCAAATGTTCTAAAATTGAAAGAGTTAATGCAATCTGATAGCCAAACAATTAACAGAAATTTAGCAACAATTATGTTCACAAAGCATTTATTCAAAGAAATGTATATAACTATTATTTTGAGTAATATCCAGATCAGAAAAGTTGACTTCTCGCTACCAATAGTGCTTTATGTTAACATTATGTTGAAATACATGTATCCTTTAACAATAAATGTATAGAACTTAATATAGTTTGTATATGATCTATCATGCCATGAACTAGTATTTATTGATAACCACTTGCATGCATTTTGTTTGTATAAATATATTCAATATATATGTGTACTCATGGACTGTAATGTCTAATGTATCTTGAATAAACCAAAACCATTATAACCAATGAAGTCTATTGTTGACATAATAAATTTAAAAGACAGAAATAGTCGCATAATAGAAACATTGCAAACAATAACGTTGGTTTCTCTTGTTTAAAGGATGCACCATCGTTATCAATAGGCACATGTTACCTGGGATGTTTTGGAACAAGAGTCCTTGTCCCTTACTGATGTTTTAACAGAAATATAATAATGATAGAAAATAGTGATAATTGTTATCAATGAGATATTACCGGTAAATAAATTGCATTTAAAAATCAGCAATTAACTAGTATTATAGGTAGAGCTGTGTTTTAAATAATTGGACATGTACAGTACAACCACTGGAAGCCTGGCCATTAGTTATCTTCGAATACATACAAATTTGTGAACAAGGATTTAATCATGAAACAAGAACCGGGCTGTATTACAATAATATACAATGTTTTATTGTGTCACGTTTTACAATTTAGGGCCAGCCCGTTTTCTGTTATTATACAGTGTTTCATATAAATGGAGAATAGCCGCTGCAGCAAAATCATCATCGTCATGTGCATAATAATCCTCGTCATAATTAGCATTATTCTCCTCCATCTCCTCCTAATCATCATCATCATCAAAATTACAATCAGGCCTTATATAACAGGTTGATTTATGTAATTTAGATGTTCTCATGTCTAGTTATTAATTCAAATCATGAGAAAAAATACCCTCAAAAGTACAAATATGGTGCTTATAATAACGTCATAATAACAATAATGGTAGTTGTGATGATGATAGTGAGTATTATGCTTTTACTGACTTGTTGTGACTGCTGGTGTTGATGTTGACGATTATTATTATGCTGATTATGATGATAGATGTACAGGGGAGGATGATCATGATCATCCCACATTCATTAACACACTTTGGTGTTCAACAGCATAGTGCATAACGCTCGTTGGCCTTGAAGTGATGCTAAAGTGAATGGTATTGAAGTGTCAAGGCCCTTTTCATTTACTTTATGCCTTTTCCACTATTCCGTCATAATCTTTTTATTTATTTAGGGCATGTTACAATAATACGCTTATAAATCAATAAAAGCAATATTTATTAACATATTTCAATACAAACTATATTTCTACCATACATGTACACACTCAATAGCATTTATTATCATCTTATAATAACAACTTCTTTTACATTCACATCAAGGCAGTATTCGGAAGGGATAAAAACCTATAATGTGGCCTGTTTTTCATTTTACAATAAACGGACTCCATATGTGAGTTTTTATAAAAAATATTCATGACTGCACTACTTTTTTTATAAACAATTTGCACAGTGAGGTTAATATTTTGCAAGAATTTTATTGACATTATTTTTCATTGGTCATTTGTTTTATTTTGTCTGGCTTCAACATCAACAATATGGTGTTCAACAAAAAATATAATTAACACTAAAACTTATTTCATACACAAGGGTAAAGAATAACGATTTTGCCATGGTAACATAACAGGTAAATGGTGTCTGTGTGGTTGTAAATATAAGTATTGAATAGCATTTTCCTGCATTTCATCAGTATACATGTATGTTGTGATAATTACGCCTAATTTATGCATTAAAGACATTGGTGTTTATGGTTGTTATTTTCCAAACAGTTCATTTAGCGATGAAAAACCATTCTTTTCCTAATAATAAAATGAAAAAAAAGCTGTTCAATTCTTTGATCTCCGAGGTACATGTAGCATGTTCCATCATAATCATTGTATTAGCATTAACTTCACAAGTGTAATATGCACAGCAACAACTATACCGTTACAAAATGATTTTTTCTTTAAAAAAAAAGTGTGCAAAATCTTTAAACTAAAGCTTTTCCTTGATAACAAACAGGATATGAACATTGCTTTTATACCGTTGTTGTAACTTAATAGACAGCTTTGACAACTTTTTCTTAAAATTTAAATTGCACACAACATTGAAAGTATGTTGTGGAACATCTAGTTATCCATTAAACTGTATGAAATATGAATCTTTGTTGGCAATAATGCTCCAAGTAGTCCATGGACAAATGTTTGATTATGTTTGACTTTCATATTTGTCATACAAGTTTGTCACATGAGTCGTCTATGGCCATTTTATCTGGTTTTGGCTTCAAGGAGCATATGTACCATAAATTAGCCCCCATGTAGCAAATTAGCTTCCAATTGTTATTTTTGGATTCCCACTGTGGATAAAATGAGTCAGACATTATATATCTGTCTAAGTTTGTTGTGAATAAATGTTATATTGTGTTTTATTGTTGACAAGAAAGTACTGGCTCAAACAAGAATAACTGACTCAAAAGAGACAACAGCAATATATTACAATCCTAATTGTGAGTTTATCATCTGGTGTGCTCTTATTGTTTGCAAGATAGCACCACCTTAAATAATAATGATTTATAAATCAAAAGCTCAATAATGGCTAACTAAACTGTCAACAGTGTTTGCCAATGGTACAGACGTTGTCACTTTGCTTAAGCAAAATCAGATGGGCTAAAAACAAATCTTAACAAAGCTCCATGTAATAACTTGGTTGATTTTTTTTACATCTTTAGGTTTTTCAGCCAGACAGTTCAAACTCTGAAATTATTATTTAAATGTCTTAATTACAAGTTTTAAACATTGTTTTCATGGAAGCGCCAGCATATGAAATATAAATGCTGATTTTTCAAAAGAAAAACTGTGAACTGCCTTAAATAATTTCATAAATGTTTTAGCTACTATAGTTGATCAAAGCGTGTGGTATTGTTGTTAGGAAAGCACGAGTAACAATAGCCAGTTTGCAATTTAAATAACATTTTAATTGTATACCCCTTCACAAGGAACTAACAGGTTATATACTGGATACTCCATAGACATCTGTCCATAGACACACACTGTACCCCTTCACAAGGAACTAACAGGTTATATACTAGATTCTCCATAGGCATCTGTCCATAGACATACACTGTTCTCCTTCACAAGGAACTAATAGGTTATATACTGGATTCTCCATAGACACCTGTCCATAGACATACACTGTTCTCCTTCACAAGGAACTAATAGGTTATATACTGGATTCTCCATAGACATCTGTCCATAGACATACACTGTTCTCCTTCACAAGGAACTAATAGGTTATATACTGGATTCTCCATAGACACCTGTCCATAGACATACACTGTTCGCCTTCACAAGGAACTAACAGGTTATATACTGTATTCTCCATAGACACCTGTTCATAGACACACACTTCTTTACTTTTGACTTTACCAACATACAAACTTGCATGAATTATCCCACTTGTTAAGCAGTTGTGCTATGCAATCTTTATTATGTTAAACTGAGAATATCCCCTTTAACATCACAATTGCAACATGCAGCTGCAAGGGTTATTTCTTCACTACCATAGTAAGGACAAGTTTTAATTGACCTTTCATTTGATTCCAGCAAAAATTATTATTCGACAACAATTCCTTGTTTGAAGTGAACGTTGACGACAATCCTTACCTGTACCTAGCGCAAATACTACACCTGGCTCAAGAAAATGAAGACATCACGTCCGTCCACCACACCAGCATGTTCTAGGCGGCTTAACCATAAACTGCTCAACCAGCAGAGGGATGGCGAATTCCTTGCCTAAAGCTATAAGTGGATGTTAAGTATGGACAACTTGCTCCAACTTGCTCTCAAATTACTCTTGAGGAAACAATCTGATCCAGCAGTTAGAGCTCCCTTAGCAATATATGTAAATGTGAATACGCTTGATATGTTGGTGTTGAAGAATGTGAACTTGACGCCTTAAAGCAGTGGCAATCGATGATTTTCAGCATCATCTGTTATTGGACATCACCGGGCTTGAGATGGCGACGTCTGCATCATTACTTTTTACACTTGTATGTTTTTAACAAGTAAATATTGATTAAAATGTGTATTAGTTTTTACTTTTACAAGCAGAAAAAATGATTTCTTATGGAAAATGTTATCTGAAATTATGTCTAAAAAACAACTTAAGATTTTTTTTGAGCTTTGTAACAGTATTTGGCCTTCACAGCGCAATGGATGCCACACACAACCATTGGCTGGGCGAATTTTGACATGATTTTATGTGTTTAAAAGGTATTTCTATGAGATCATAATAGTTTTGAGAGCGTATTCATTCAATAAATGTAATAGTGCAGACATATATATTGCTATGGAATGCAGGTATCACGATTGGATAAAATAACATTATTTAGAGTATATGATAGGACAAACAAGAACAGTGATTTGAAGGCTAACAAACTGCTGTCATATGACTGGAAATCTGGCCAATGCAAGGACAATTGTACAACAACAAAAGCAAACTTATTTGTATGGATATCTATTAAACAAATAATAATTTCATTATTTACTTTTTAGAGTAGGTTCCTACAGGATCCTCTACAATCGCAGATCGGTTCCCAGCGTATCAATGGGTTCTATGAGATGCTGAACCTAGAAGCTCAGTGACATTGCTCGAGCATTGGCAGCGACAGGCTATTGGCTCAGGACCTTGAGGCGAACGCTCGACACACCCTACCCTCGGTGTACGGCCAGTCTTACCCTGGTTCTCATAATTTCGCTGCTCAGGGTCTGTGATTACTTCATCCACGAGGTAAGATTTAGATTTTATTGTTTGAAGAAAGGCATAACAAAGTATGTTTGAGTCGGGTGACAAGAACATGACCCTCAATCTGTCAGTCGAATAAAGGATAAAATTCATAACATTTTACTGAATGTGAGATTGGGCATTATTTTTTGTTTTCAGGGCCTTTACTTTAACTTAGTTTGTGAGAATGTTGGTAGATGTTTTGTGTTTGTTTTAAGGATAGTACAGAATGTTAACATTCTTTAATAACAAGTCCAGGTGTCAATTATTATCATTGTAATGTTAGGATTAAGGTATGCATTCAATAACTCTGTGAAATGTAGAGTGCTTTTTCTTTGGGACAGCTCTTGTTAGGTAAGTTTTTTGAAATAGATGTCTTGTTTTGTTTCCAGGGGCCTTACCGTCGCCAGTTCAAGCTCAGAGGACAATGTTTCTCAAATCCAATGTGGCCCTATATCTCAACAGGTGAGTCTTTTCTCATGCAAAAGGGGTCGTGGTTAGGTATTTAATAAGGTGTAATTTTAGCAATCAGTTTCTGGATTGGATCCCCCTCTTGGAGTATTACAATTGATACCGTAAAGCCATTATTGATTCTTGATCTCTAATTTTTATGGATATTTGTGGGTCTGCAAAAAAATGAAATTAAATGATGAACGAACATGTTCTTTGTTTTTAAGTATTCAACATTGTGACATTGAAGGAATAAAGATCATTTTTCAGTTTTTCAGCTCACCTGTCACGAAGTGACATGGTGAGCTTATGTGATCGTGTGATGTCCGGCGTCTGTCGTGCATCCGTGCGTCTGTGCATGCGTCTGTCAACAATTTATTTGTGTAGACAGTCGAGGTCACAGTTTTCATCCAATCTTTATGAAATTTGGTTAGAATGTTTATCTTGATAAAATCTGGGTTGGGATTGTATTTGGGTCATCTGGGGTCAAAAACTAGGTCACTAGGTCAAATCATAGAAAAACCTTGTGTAGACAATAGAGGTCACAGTTTCCATCAGATCTTTATGAAACTTTGTCAGAATGTTTATCTTGATGACATCTGGATTGGGATTGTATTTGGGTCATCTGGGGTCAGAAACTAGGTCACTAGGTCAAATCATAGAAAAACCTTTTGTAGACAATAGAGGTCATAGTTTTCATCTGATCTTAATGAAATATGGTCAGAATGTTTATCTTGACAATATCTGATTTTGGATTGTATATGGGTCATCTGGGGTCAAAAATTAGGTCACGGGGTCAATTCTAGTAAAAGGTGAGCGATTTAGGGCCATCATGGCCCTCTTGTTTAATACTTGTAAAACTATGAATTGACAATAACAAAAGTACTCGACCTTTTATTTCAATGTTTAAAGGTCTAGCTGTCTCGCTTACAACAAGAGAGCCCCAATTTTGAGCATGCAAGGGAAAAAGAGAGCCACAAGATGGTAACAAACGGCATCAACAGCAGCAGCAACAACAATCCTCACAGTTTTGCAATTAGCCATTCCCTGGATAAAGGTTTCCGAATGGTGTGTCGTAGTGGGCATATTGTCCTCCTAGTGATTGGGAGGTCACGGGTAAGATCCTCACTCTTGGAGCATTCTTTAGGAGTTCCCAAAGACACCAAGTACTCCTTCTACCAAAAAAAAAGTCTCAAAAGTGTCTCCATTATTCATTAACCTTAGGTTGTTTTAGAGTCCTGCTTAATACATTTGATTAAATGAAATGTGTAGTACTTGTGAATACTTATATTGATATACACACCTTTGGTGAATTATTTGTATATTGACCGGTTAATTACAACTTGCGGCTTTTTCAAATAATGCTTTATAATGATTGGGTACCGTATGTACTTGATAAAAGGACCTGACAATATACCTCTAATTTAAAAAGTTGTTTACCTGTGTAATTAGAACATCCTCAAATTAAACTTTGACCTTTTCAAATATGTGCACGTATTAATTTGTAATGCAAGGATACAATTATTTATGAACTTTGGTAGATTTGTGAAAACTTCAGAAGGTTTGGTTAATATGTTAAGTAAGGTAAAGTGTTTAAAGCGCTCCCCCTATGAGGTGTGTCTTAAATCTCAACTCTATGCTCAAATAGCTTTCTTTGTAGCTCTTCAATAATTTGACAATGTGGCGATCAACATGGCTCCGTTCCTGATTACCTCGCGGAGCTGATGAACTGATGAATAGTGCCAGAGCGTAGAACAAGACCCTTAAGAAGAACAGAATCCTTAGACCAATATCAACCTGGTACTTATCTCAAGAAAATGTCCTGCAGGCGCCCCTAAGTCCGAGCCTCGTTAGTCCCAGGGCCCTGATGTCTCTGTGGCGACAACTCTTGCAGGGCTCTTCCCAATAGCAGTAGAGCAACATAGCCTTTCAGGGGGGAATATGAATTTACGATTATTAACGCCCCACAAATCATGTTTGAGAGAAGGTATAGGATTGAAATAAGCAATTTTCATAAAAAACCTTTTGAAGCAATTTGGCAAGGATTTAGCAGGCTCCTATGCGATGCAGCCAATCACAGTTCTGGATTTCGGAGCAGACTTGATTTTTTTTTTAAACTTAAAATTTTCTAGTTTGTGCATTCTCAAGCGCTTAAAATAAGACTTCAAATATTTATTATATGCTTTCCGGTGGTTTGTAGAGAAATATCAGTGAAATAAAAACTGGTATTTCACTGTTTCAAACAGTGAAAAGTAACAGTGAAAAACATTTATATTTTTCACTGTTTTACTGTGAAATGACTTCATTTTTTTTACAAAATGACGGCATAATTCCAGCAAAATTCTTCAGTTAAAATCTTTTATAATGTAAATAAATGGTTTAAAAAAGCATAAAAAAAAAAAAAATTGTTGGATTTGGTGGAATATTGATTTTAATTCACTTGTAATCATAGTTATGTGCCCTTGAACCTTGAAAGTTTGTGCATTCTCAAGCACTTAAAATCAGACTGCAAATATGCAATCACAATGAAGTGTTGATTGATATGTTTTTAGTCATGGTTTTCCCAAAGCTTAAGTTTGTCAGTGACCAAGCAACATTTTCGTACAATATTAATTTTCTGACTTTGTATCATACTGTAGAGGTAAGTATGAACCTGTGGTAACTAATTTTCAAAAACCAACATACATGTACAGGGTAAAATAAACATTTTGGTCATAATTATAAAGGAAGTTTTGGGTTGGATCATTCATGGGGGTATTATTAGTAACACTGTTATTAACTGATGGTGTATGGGATATACACCCTCAGAAATTTCATACCATACGAGAGCGAAGCTTGAGTATGGTATGTCATTACTGAGGGTGTATATCCCATACACCATCAGTTACTAACAGTGTAATAATTATATCTCACTGAATACCTTTTCCTTGGTGTGTTTTATATATATTTATGTCCGAACCGGCTTTCCTTACTATTATTTTTCATTCAATTGATTACGCAATTTATGACATATCTCGTGTGACGTCATTTTATGTGACTAAATTCACTAGTTTATGTAAGATTCTTGGATTTTAAAGACAACAATTTGGACATTGAATTTTAATTTAACAGTTAAATAATTTTTAAATTATCAAACAAATCCAAAACTTATTTCAGATTGTGTGTTTGTCATGCATAGTTGTAAACTTGGATGGGAATAAAATAACTCGCTCCGAGAGGATTACGATTTCGTTAATCATGTTTTGGGTCAGAATTGTTAGCATTCGATACGAATGTTAATACAGAGACATATGCCATTTAAACTATTCTCTTGTATTTTTAAATATTACTTTTAAGCGTTAAAAATAAAATAAAATGTAAAAGTGATGAATGTACAAATATTTATTGCACTTGTGGTTTTAGAGAAATTCATTGTTCCCCTGTGGCTATGCCAGTTATAAATCTTTTTTTGTCTTTATAACCATTTATGAAATAAAGTTTGATCATATACTGAAATCAACTCAACAAATATCCTCTATTGATTTAAGTTTTATTGCATGGAATGTCTACACAAAACTTTCCATAGCTTAGCAAATTTCCAGTATGGCAGCTTATGGCTTATGGAGACACTCTATATTGCAAAAAATGCTTGCAATTTCTACATAAATTATCTGTCCAGTTTGACAAACAATTTACTTTATTTCCAGAAAATCCGAAGAGCAAGGCGACTTTGTTCTTGAAGCAGTCACAGCGTTCAAGCCATCAGCCATCAAGGTCTTGGGATAATCTCATCTCTATGGTACCTGACCTGCTGCCTGTGAACATTTTGCAGAGGGAACCTTTGGTGAGTTTGTGAGCCTTGTGCAGGTTTTTGTTATATGCCTACTTTCAGAGGTGGGTTAGGGGAAAACAGATTAACCCTGACCTGTTTAAACTTCGTTCCGTCTGTCTTTCGGGTTTTGTCGTATGTGTTACCTCGAAATCTATTGCTGCTAGTGTGATGCAACTCTCCAAACATATTAAGGGGCAAAGGAACTTGTTCTCCTGTGTATTTTAGTCAATTTTCTTTTGTCATTAGTGGAGCTTTAACCACAAGTGAAATATGGGGTCATCAGTGGTCATGGTTGCCAACACGTGTTCCTACTTCACAGAGGACATATGTGTTTTCTCGGAAAATCTAGGTGCCAAGCACTGAATTAAAGGGGTCATGTCATTAGGCCCTTGTATATCCCCGATAAGATAATATTTTCACAATTTTTTGTAATGAGATATTTATAAAAAATAAGTAAACTCAGAAATAAAAGTATTTTTTACTAATGTTTATATTATTCTTCGCCTTATGTATTTATTATTTAATCACTTCATCGAGGACCGCATTTTCATCTATGGATTCAAATCATATAAGTGTTAACACCCTATGGCAGTGATACGCTTAGTCGTTGCTTTCATAAGTAACAAAATAAAAATGATAAACAACATTCATAATAACATGTCTTCCTTTCTTTCAGATCCGAGTAGCATTCAAACCTTCCAATGAAAAAGACAGCCTGTTACAGCAGTTGGTATCAGATTGATGCAAACCATACCTAGGAAGCTCAGTAATAAAATAGTACAATATAGAAACATTCTAGTACCTAAGTGCCTGCATTGGCTACATTAAGACGGGCCGTTGTGAACACTTACGATGGAAGTCCTCCTCTTGAAATATCGGGAAGAGTAGAAAACGAGTGGCATGGTTTACATGGAAATCATGAAATGACAAGTCATGTGACCAGCCAAGTCTTTTGACCAGTCAAGTCATGTGATCAGTCAAGTCTTAATACCAGCTAAGTCATGTTACCAGTCAATCCATGTGACCAGTCAATTCATGTGATCAGCCAAGTCTTGGGACCAGTCAAGTCATGTGACCAGTCAAGTCATGTGACCAGTCAAGTCTTGTGACCAGCCAAGTCTTGTGACCAGCCCAGTCAAGTTGTGTTGAAAGAAAAAAATCATATCTTATTAGAATTATGATGCTGACTGATTTGAGGATAAAGGTTTTTGTTAAATCTAGTCAAATAGTTAAATATAAGGTTGAGGTTACTAATTAAAAACAGTTATGTAACATATTATTTTTAGGGCAAAGTACTTCAAGTCTACCTACTGTGTCTGTATTCCGAAAGTTTAACTCTATTGCCTCGTCCTGATTATAATAAAAATAGAGATATACAATTTTACTTAAGATTTTTGTCAAACGTTTATTTTAAGCTTTTGCAAAGCTGTTTAAATAATGCTGGTAACTTAGACAAAATAGAAAACATTTATTGTCTTCTTTCAATTAAATAAGACATGTTTGTTTTACACGTAAAATATTTAGATGAGCTAAGTATAATAATTGTTTAGAAAGGTTCATAATTGTTTTTCTTCTGTTTTGATCTGTCTGTCTTTTTGTCTGTATACTCATCAGTTTGCTTGTTGGGATCAGTATTTTATCTAGAATAACTTGTAGAATTGTAAAAAATTAAAAATAAAAGTATTAATAAACTTTTGACAAACTTATTTAATCTGCTGTAAATAGTAAATACTTTATTGACGTCCGGCACTTTATTTAATATTCAAAATAGTTCAACAGTTAAAAAAAACTGAATTTACAATATGCTGATAAAAGAAACAACATTTGATGAAAAAACACTATTGAACAAAACATTAAAAGGTTTTTATTAATTTGAATTGAGCTAGTTTGTTGAGAACTGATTAGAAAATTACTCTTTCATTATTTAGTGTACAATTTTAATTTTCCTTAAAGTAAAATCAATCAAAATGACTCTTGATGACTAATGTCCCCAGTTATGATTGTTATTGTTTGATCATGTACTAACATGCTCATTATTCCTATTGACACGAGTATTCCGACATTATAGTTCATTTTGCTTTATATATATGGATGTATACACAGATTGTGTGCGCTTAAATATGTGAGTAACTTAAAAAATAGTTCTTGGTTGTCGTATATAGGTACATGTTGCCATTTGTTTATAGAGAAACCGCAAAACAAATGTATTTTCTGTGGAAATTATTCATAAATTGTTGCCATTGCAAAAACATAAATTCACTGTTTTTATTAAATTGTTCAAAACATGTTTATAATGTACATCTTTTACATGCCAGGCAAAAGAGAAAAAAAAATGCTTTGGGTGAATGCGCATATTAAACTTTCTATAAAATACAGATATGCAGAATAACAGATTATGGACTAAAACAAATACTTTAGGCAATAGGAACATTTTGATTTATGTCATGATTTTCATTGAGTAAAATTAAGCAACTTATATCTGGACATTTGGAAATCAAAAAAGTACAATGCAAGGGAGAGCAATGCGATATGCTTAAAAAATACATGCAACTGTGTACCCCTTAACTTAACAATAACATTTATACAGTATTTCAAATTATTCAACATAATATACTCAACCATTACTCATTAATGGAATAAACGCTAAAAAATACATTTTTGTAATGAATTATGTGTGTGTTATAATAAAATTAATCTGTGTGACATTTATTACAGTTAATTAAATGACCATACAATGCTAACAGTTTTGGTATTCTGACTAGTGTTAGTGCATGTTCTGCACAGAATCTCACTCTGTATATTTGGACAATGATATTATACTTCTTATTTAAACTTTCTATTACTGTTTATGCACATATCTGTATGTTCACATGGGCCTAAGGCCTACTGATTCTGAAATAAAATCTTTGTCTTCTTTTTTAAAGTATTATTGATAAGTATTAACTTCTGTCTGTTAATTAATTGTGACAGTTTACCAGTTTTGTAACGGCTGTTACGTTCCACATTAGCTGTTGGTGAAGTGCATTCGCTGTGGCCAGTTTCCTTAAATATCCCAACTTAAAAATTCAGCACATTTCTTCAGACCGGATTTCCATACAAATGTGGTTGTTCATATTGAACTTTGTTTTTGCATGAAACATGTTGGTTCTGCTGTTGAACAATTAAAAAAAGCTTTGTGTATGACAATTGAGGTCATATTTCAAATATGTTATATTGATATTTACATGTTAAAAACATTTTCTGTTAATGTGTATGCACGTTTAGCTAAAATGAAATGGTTATTATACAAGCATCCAAATTATTAGTATTAACTATATTGATGCCAGTAGTTGCAATGTTCAAATTCATGTCTTGATTTGTTCGTCTACACCATACATTCACATTCAAAATTGTGAGACTACTGTTAAAGAGTACTTTTATTGTACACGTTTCAACTATTACTAAAAATGTAACTGTTGAAATTGTCTTCAAACGTTTATACTGGCTGATTAATTGAATTGAATATTTTCTGTAATCTTGCACAAATTTATTGTTGTTGTTTTGTTAAGGCAAAGCATATCATTGTAATCGTGTTGCTTGTGTGACCTTGACTATTATATATATAAATCAGTGTTTGATTATAGAGCGGTATGATTATGTTTATGTTTGGGATGTATACTTAGCCATTCATGGATTCGAAATATTGTTATTCGGTTACAATTGGATTCTATGAAAAATAAAAACAGTCTATGGATCGTTGTCTCACTTCTATATATCTTTTCCCCGATTTAACTTATTTTTTTCCCTCAGCTGAGGGACACAGGGGTTTTCGTCTGTCCGTCCGTTAGTCCGCCCTAACACTTAGTTTTCGTTCACTATAATAAGAACATTCACTTTAGACACACATAAGACTTCAAGGTGACACTGAGACTACATTTAAAGATTAACCTTCGAAGTTCGTTTATTGTGGTACAGGGCTTTGTCGCAATTTCACTGCCGAAACCCTGTTTTCTTAAGGTACCTGCATTTATAAAAATGGAATTTTCTTAGAAGGCACATGACATGTCTTTTCATAAAGATTTTCGAAGACAGACATATTTGTATTGCTACTAGGCTTGCAAAATGTGAATTAAAACAGAGAACAACAAACGCCACGCGCGAGAATTGAGTTCTTCATATGTTCTGATCATTTGGTTTTCAGACACGGAACATTGTTTGGGTGATTAATGGTATAGCACTTCGTAGTGCGAAGAAAGAAATTCGCGGAAAAACAGTGAATTATATAACAAAAATGATAAATTCCATCGATAATCAGCATGCCTTGGATGATTAGAACATATTTTAACAAAATAACCATACTTGGAAATAAATCAAGAACGTGCTTACTATTACAAATAAACGATCAATATGTCCATTAATGTTACAACAAGTTACATTTAAGTTAACTAACGTATTTGAGAAAATTCAAATGTTTTAAGAGTCGCATGCACATTTTTCATGGACACTTCGTTTACCGATCATCTCAATGCGAATGACACTTGAATTCCCGATTACTGGACACTTTTCCAGATATAACACACTCTTTTTAGTGAATCATGAATGGGGAATTCGCTGTGGAATAATGTTATAGTAAGCAGACAAAACATAAAAATGTATGTACTTACGTGAATTAAAAACGAATAACCGAATCATTTTCTTATCCCTTTGGAAAATGATTATGATTTTGTATAAATGTGAAAGATAAGATTGTATTGTTTTGGCTTTTTTAATTTTGTATTTATCTCCAAAACAAGATGTGACAATCATGAAGGCACACATGTACCGCATTCTTAACTCTCAATCGCTTTTCTCATCAGTGTTATATACTTGTTAGTCTACTTTACTAATTAATGCGCAGTTTTTATGCAAGTAGCGACAGTTTTGTATTTGCATCTTTATTTTAATTTAAGAAGAAAAAGAACATGAGACAAAAAATAAGTGTT
>VMBQ01010463.1:7617-21946 GCA_007657795.1 Dreissena rostriformis | reverse complement strand
TATACGGAATACCGTTAGGGCCATCGTGGTTACACATTAAAATCCAGAGGGCGACAATGCGATTGTGCTATAATACGATGACGACAATACGATGGCGACAATGCGATAGTACGATGGCGACAATGCGACAAAGCGACAGTACGTTTACGACAGTGCGACACTACGATGGTGCGATAGTACGATGGCGACAGTAGATAGTCATATCGTATCATCGCAGTGTCGCCATCGTTCTTTCGCGTTATCGTACTGTCGTCATCGTAATATCGCATTGTCGCCATCGTTCTATCGCACTGTCGCCATCGTATTGTCGTCATCGTACTGTCGCATCGTCGTCTATCGCCTTCCGGTACACATGCGCACATCGTATTTTTCCTGATGGAGCCACTTTTAAAAATACTTTACAGTTCGGCATACCTTACATCAATACCCATTCTATAACTTAATAAGAATTTGATTTTATTATAACTGTTACCTCTTTCAAAGTACATTTTTATAAAGTCATCTATTTTGCTTCTGCAATAAGAATAGTTTGTGTACCGGAAGGCGATAGTCGACAATGCGATAGTACGATGGCGACAATGCGATAGTTCAATAATACGATGGCGACAGTGCGACAATACGATGGCGACAGTGCGATAGTACGAAGGCGACAATGCGACAGTACGATGACGACAATGCGACAGTGCGACAATACGATGGCGACAGTCGCATTGTCGCCATCGTACTATCGCGTTGTCGCCATCGTACTATCGCATTGCCGCCATCGTACTATCGCATTGTCGCCATCGTACTATCGCATTGTCGCCATCGTACTATCACATTGACGCCCTTTGGATTTAAATGTGTAACCACGAAAGTTTCGTAATTAATTTGGTAAACAAAAGTTATAAAATGCTATTTTTTTATTTTTGTGTGGCACAATAAATTCCATTTTAATTTCCCGCAACGATATCTATTTATACGACACATGAACACTAAATAGGTGCATGAGCACATCTAACGGTTAAATATTGTGGCTATTGCTATCAGGAACACTGATTATTTATATGTTAAAGCGGGACTGTACGATTTTTACATGTGTTAAATTTTAATATATTGATTAAATTATGTAACGATGACTCAAAATAGGCAATAAAAATTATACTTTGAAGACGAATTTCATAAAATGCAGCAAAGACAAGTTAGCGCTGGTTTAAGCCGATGCCGACACTTTTACTCGTATTTGTAAGGAAAAAGAAATGTGTCTTTGTGTCGTATGAACATTGTACATGTATTATTTATATGCTGGCGAATTCGGCTGGAAGCCAATTTCAATTTTAGATTTAAATATCTGGCTTATTTCGCATTTTTCGACACATGTTCTTCTTAACTTTTATTTTAATTTATATTGAAATATATGTATACTAATTTTCAATACATTTTATAAAAATTCATAAATATTTGACAAAATCGTACAGTCCCGCTTTAACTTTATTTTACGAAATATATTACGAGATTCTCGTTGATCTTGAGCTTTATAGTAGGCTTTAAAGAATAGAATTGAAACTTGAAAAATGCCATCGCCACGGAGTGTAGATGAACTGACACAATTTTCACACGCAATGATTCATTTATTTCTGAGTTGTGTGCCCTTGAACTTAGCCATGCACATGGCTGCTAAGGCGGTGAACACGCGGTGCGGGGGTATTTTTAGTCCCGTACGTTACAAGGCTCCAGTTAATAACAGAACTGAGCAACATTTATTGACAACATAATCCCAATCAGAGCAAACCAATTCACTGTCTGAACGTAGTAAAACAGGTAAATACATAAAAAAAAAACAACAATATGTATCAAGAAGACAAAAAGACATTCATTCTCAAACAATGAAAACATAACAAAACGCCTTGAACCGCCATGAAAACAAAGATATAATTTAGTTTATTAACAATACTAGTTTGAGTTTGATCTGACAACATCTGAAGAAAACACACTGTTTGTGACAAAATATACGAATAGTTGATGTTGATGTCCACTAATTAGACAAAGAAACCTTGCGTGACTTTATAGCGGACAGAGCAGGTCCTGACCAGACTGCGCGAAGTCTTTGTTTAATGAAGAAAATCAACTTTTGTTAGGTCATGTACATAAATACAGATTAAAAACTTCACCGGTTGCATAGTTTTGGCATATAAAAGCCAGGATGATTATATGTCACCAATGAATAATAGTGTAAGCCAACTATATTGCTCTAGTGTTTAGATTGTCTACCATAGGAATTAAAATCCCCTGCAATAATTAATTAAATAAGACACTCTTTCAAAGAATATTAGATTGTTGGTTTCTGTTGATTGGATTTTGAATTATTTGTATTCTTGTTATAAACATTATTACTGAAAAAAGATCAGTTACAAGTGAAAATTATAATTTAGATTGCACAATTAAATGTGATTTGATGCAAACTTGATCGATAGTTGTTTGTTTGCCGTTTACAGCAAAACATTAAGTACAACAGGTGAATATATTGACAAATACAATCTGTATCAAAAGACATTCAATCTCAAACAATGAAACATGACAATATGCCCTGATCCGTCATAAATAATCGATATAAATTAGTTAATTGAAATACTGGTTAAAGGTTTCATTTGATTACATATAAAAAAATCTCACTGTTTATGACAATCAATATGACTTATTGGGCCGCGTCGTGTGAAAATGTGCCTTAGGACATTTTCAAACAGTGATGCCCCTACATAAATCGCCTTACAGATTAAAAACCTAGCCGGTTGCATAGTGTTAGCATATAAAAGCCAAATTTATTATGTCTACACTGAATAATAGTGTATGTCAATTATATTGCGCTAGTTTTTAGATTGTCTACCAGAAGAATTAAAATCCATTGCAACAATTGTTACAATTAATTCAATAAGACACTTTTTCTAAGAATATTATATTTTTGGTTTCTGTTGATCAGATTTTTAATTATTCGTTTTCTTTTCAGAAATTGTTTACCGTAAAAAATCAGTTACAAGTAAACATTCTAATTCAGATTGCACGATTTAATGTGATTTGATGCTAACTAGATCGATAAGTGTTTGTTTGACTTTCCCAGAAAAAACATTAGACTGCACCAACCGATTATGAAGAGAAAACGACAAGCTGTAATTAAAAACTTTGAGAAAACGGGGTTAAATGCATGTATGTAAAGTGTTGTCCCAGATTAACCAATGCAGTCTGCACAGTCTAATCAGGGACGATACTTTCCGCCAAAAATGGATTTTCATAAATAACCGTTTTCCTTAAAACGAAAAATATAATAAAAGCGGAAAGTGGAGTCTCTGATTAGCCTGTGCCGACTGCACAGGCTAATCCGGGACGACACTTTAAGCACATGCATTAAACCCCTTTTTCCTAGAGCAAGGCTCAAATGTCAGTTTGGAGACCATCATTTGCAGAAACGCTAGCAGTGTTAAAAAAAAATTAAGAACAAAGCATGCCGAACGCAAACAGGTAATAGCACAATAATACCACGTTTCTTTTTTGTCATAATTTAAAATCTAGTAGGTTTGTTTCTTGAATGCTTTATTTAATAGCTTTGACATTTATTACCCAGCCAGCAAACCTATATCGGGCCGCCGTCGGCCCGATATAGTTTTTATATCGGGCCGATATCGTAAACGATGTTGGGCCGCAATCGGCTTGCCCATCGGCATTTGATCGATCCGATATCGGCAAAATTGTTTATCGGCCCGTCGTCGGCCCGATATCGGCAAAATGGCTTATCGGCCTACCGTCGGCCCGTCGTCGGTTTTATGTAACACCCTCAATAATACCACAAATACAGCACTTTGCCATGTATATTACAAACAACACTGATTTATTTTATAAACATTTACTTTGAAAAGGCATTATGTCATAATAACATTAAAACAACTATTTTAAGCTTCAAATAATACATGTACATGTAGATACAAAAAGCTTAAAAAATCAACACATAAGATACTTGTATATAGGGAAAAAGGCGATATGGCCATGATTTACCAGAACACATGTTACACAGAATGGTGCGGCATGTTATGTTATATTATACATCTTGCATGTGACTGGCTATGAATACAACACAAATGTGAACGACATTTTCAGACAAAATGATTTTGACATGGGAAAACATGGGAAAAAAACAAATCCTACATTTATTTATATTAAACCAAAGTTATAAAGCCCTTTTAGAGAAAAATTAGAATGCTAAATTTATAACATGAATTATGTCAGAAAAACATGTAAATTTAATTCCTAACTAAAGTAGAACTAATTGTATGTAGAAGTCATATTTTCAGTTAAAAACTTAAATGAATACAAAAAGAGCAAACGTTCAAAAATGTTAATTAAATCTAACTTATTTAATCACAGTTTGTTTTTAGATTCTGAATACGTTCCATAGGAGACGACCAAAATAAACAAAATTAAAAAAAGACTTCAATTTTCCTTTGTTCAGCACATGTTTTGCATTATTCATTACATTACCCCAAAAGGCATACAGGGTGCTGCTAAAAAGGAACAGGCTTAACATTTTGACAAGACATACATGATCTTCTAGATCTTTCCCTTTAAAATGAAATCTATAGACATTTGGTTTTTACATACATTAACAAAAAACAAAACGAAAAATTAATCCAACAAATATAGTATTTACATATATTGCATTATTCATTTATTGTAATTTATCAACATTTGGTATTTATATACACTAACAATAAACACAAATAGAATAAACACAACAAATATAGTAATCAATTTTCTTTTTTTAGTACATATTTTGCATTATTCATTAAATGTTAGTATTGACATTTTGCATTCATATACATTTCCATTAATTTACATATTATTTAAATGCATATTAAACAGTTGTATCATTTTTGTGTAGTTTTTACATTTGCATATGTGAAATTAAAAGTTTGCCCTCTTACCAATTAAACCTTTAGGCCACAACAAATTGATTAGATGTTCGTCGGATTTGCCGCACCTAAAAATATTAAAACGAAAAAAAAATATTTTTATTTTTATTTTGCGCCCGCATCAACAATTTTGCTCCGCATATATTCGATTAATGNTTGAAAACATAAGCTTCAAGACGTACAGACAAGTGCAATGCTGAATGTCTCTTTCCCGCTATAGTGAAAGTAAACTTAACCGGAAAGATACAATTAAAATACAAAGATTAACGTCTATATTGGTGCTCAGTAGGTATTTACAGCTTCCATTTTGTAAACTTTATTAAGGAAGTACTGATCACAAATGCAAATTCTTTTTTGTTATTCGACATTTTGAAATAGGCATTCTATTTTAATTCACCATAAATTTAATATTAATTAAACTATGTAATTTTAGTCGTTAAATGTTATACACATGATGTATCTTTCCTATTATTGTATGTGTGATATACCATAAGTAACAAAGGAGGCAATCCATATTACTGCATTATAATCAAATGCCTTGGTGAAACTGTGAATAAGTCTCCCTTTACAGTGGCAAATCTTGACTCCCCCTTACCCTCATCGAGGAGGGCCGTTTTAACACCAAACGCTCATCATTTTTATTTGATTCACAGAAGCTCCTTACCCTTAGTATTCAATGCAGCGGTACCCCTGTGTCTGAATTTCCAAACTAGCTGTACCCCTGTGCCTGAATTTCCAAATCAGGTGTACCCCTTCACACCCCTATGCCTAAATTTCAATTTGGTGAACCGCTTTGTTAAAATTTTAAATGTTACTTGTTGTGCCGGTTAAGTTCTCAAATTATGTCGTAAGAAATAAAGAACACATACACGACAAAAACGTATTCTCTATTGCAGGTCTTTACATCTATACCATAAACAAATCCTGGCAAATAGTTTGCACTGCCTATTTTTTTTTTCCTTTTAAGTATCAAATCTGAGTCAGTGATATTATGATCTATTAATGGGCCGCACTCTGGGTAAATGGGGCTTGATACATTTGCGGAGAGTGTCGTCCTGTATTAGCCTTTACAGTCCGCATTAAGCTGTTTGGTTGTGATTTAAACGGTAATGTCCTTAATTTCTAAGTATAATTTCCCTATACTTTCTCTGAATGAGCCGTTGAAACATGTTTAGCAGATTTATTCAATCCGGCGGCCACCGCTCCTGACTGTGAATTGTCGCACGAATGGTTTCAATTTATGGAATATTGACAATCGATTGGTGGATAGAGCAAAACAACCGTGAAGCGCGCACGAATGTCAAAGTAAAAATATAACAAATCCTATAAAAATACTTAGATTTTAAGTAATGGACTGAAAATGCTAGCTATGATCGGTCGGCTAAGTTTGTTGCCTAAGATTGTGG
This sequence comes from Dreissena rostriformis, assembly GCA_007657795.1. Lineage (NCBI taxonomy): Eukaryota > Metazoa > Mollusca > Bivalvia > Myida > Dreissenidae > Dreissena > Dreissena rostriformis. Next base: position 15,603 of record VMBQ01010463.1, on the reverse strand, counting down.
ATGATGGGGTCTTTTGTTGTTAAACCTGAAGGAATGGATTTAATAATATGCTTAACGGTAATCTTTAAGTTATTGTCTGTTCTACTATCTTATATAGGGCTACTTCTATACTACTACTCACATCTATAAACGGTTTTGTTGAAAAGGCATGTGTTTTATATGAAAATAAAAAACTTTGACTACCCATTTCTTATTGATCTTTCGTGAGGAAGTTATGAGTTTTTTAACTTTACAAAATTTAAACGTCTCATTTCTAATTTTAACATTGCTAAACTAACAAAAGTAATCCATATGAAAATTGTATACTACCATAACCTATGATATTAAGAACTTATACNTTATTCAACAGTCCACCAATTCGATGAATTCGATGCACTCTGGGTACGACCAGCCCAGATACTAATCACAGAAGATCACAACTAAGCGTCACCCATTGAATCCAAAACGTCATATTGTGAGCGTGGTCTCTATGACGTCATCTGTCAACGTAACACTCTTGGTTGTGCATGACCACAATTTTGTTTTCAAACAACAAACATCCTTATGCACTTTTGCTGTAGTCAATAACACTATAATTTGTATTTATAATCTATTGATTTTCTCGATGAAGTGCATGTTCTTGTATGTTCCTTACTCGTATGTTGTATGCAATAAAATGTTTGTGCATGAGTAGTGCTCATTCAAACATAAATCAACAGTCTATATACGTTTACTGATGAACCTTTAATGATTGGAATGCGCAATAAAAAAATGTTCATGCTCAAGTACCACGCTATATTGCGTAAACTGTCCTAGCTTTTAAATAGTATAACTATAGAGAATAACGCTATATACTGGTTCATATTCTAATATATATATATATATATATATATATATACGTGGATGTTGACATACTAATTGCATTACATAAGTTTATCCAAATATAATGGGTAAATAGTATGTATCGATATTAATACAATTTCACTTGACAGAATGCATTATCAATTTCTGCTAAAATAATTTCGTTACGTTCTGAAGTCGGGGATTTGATGTTTGAGCGCACGGTTTAGATGTCGAATGAATGTTCTTGAGTCCGTCNAAACACAGTTATTACTACTTAGTGATATTGTGCTGGTATTTAGCAGATACCGTGCATTAACGTGGCAAAAATATCCATTAACATTGACATTATATGTATTTTTTTTTACTTTTCGCTTTTCGCTCGCTTGTGATGTTTTCAAAAATAGAATAAAAAATATTTATTTTTATTTCGCTTGCTCGCTCCATATTTTTTTGGCTTAAATCCGTAGAACAAATCTTCAATTTGTTGTGGCCTTGTGGGGAAATGGAGCCGTTGAATCAAAACATATGAGCCTTGCTCTGTGAAAAGGAGTTTAATGCATGTGCGTAAAGTGTTGTCCTAAATAAGCCTGTGCAGTGTGCACAGGCTAATCAGGGACAACACTTACCACTTTCATGGTATTTTTTGTTTTAAAGAATTCTAAGCGAAAATCCAGTTAAGGCTGAAAGTGTCGTCCCTGATTAGCCTGTGCAGACTGCACAGGCTAATCTGTGACAACACTTTGTACGCAAATGCTTTAAACCCCCTTTTCACGGAGCGCGGCTCAAATGTACTCTGAGCGCTGGAATTATCTCATCAAAGGTCTCAAGTTATGTCAACATTGCAGTTTACAGAAAAGAAGACTTTAGTGATCAAACTGTTTTTTGGGCAAAAGTCAGGTGAAATACGCCAAGGAAATGAAAAATATAGTTGCTGCGAACTTGTCGATTTTGCCAGTTAAAATTTTAGTGGGTTGTAACCTCAATTCCTTGTGGTTCATATTTTCATTGTTTTACAAGATAAATGTCTCTTGAATATCCATGATACAGAAGGTAATATGTAATATCAGGATAAGTCCAGCTTATTAAGGAAGGAGTTTAATTTATGACATTTTGGCCTATCAAATAGACAGTACATTGGGAAGTCACCCAGACTTATAATTATAACTTGTAATATGGCCGCACCATTAAATCGTTGTTTTTAGCTCGGCTGTTTTCGAAGAAAACCCGAGGTATTGTCAAAGCCAGCTCGTCAGCGTCGTCCTGGCGTCCGAAAACTTTAACATTGGCCATAACTTTTGCAATATTGAAGATAGCAACTTGATATTTGGCATGCATGTGTATCTCATGGAGCTGCACATTTTGAGTGGTGAAAGGTCAAGGTAAAGGTCATCCTTCAAGGTCAAGGTCAAAGGTCAATTTTTTTTTCTTTTCTTTTTATTCAAAACTGCACCCACAGCCGAGCGTTGGCACCCGCTCTGCGGTGCTCTTGTTGTAAACTTAAGGCCACACCAAAATTGTTTGACATTGAAATTGTTCTTTTGAAAATAAATATTCAAATGTTCAATAGATAAGGTTATTACGTCACACCAGAGACTTAATTTCATTTCATCTTTCATCAAAAAGTTACAGTTTCGGTGTTCTGGCTCGTAACATTGAGTAGTTAAATGGTAATTAAATTAAAAGTTATCTCTTTTAATGCTTATTATTCCCCCCTTTGAAGAAGAGGGGGTATATTGCTTTGCTCATGTCGGTCGGTCGGTCTGTCGGTCCGTCNCAGATAACGAATCAATTGAAACATGCACATCATCATCATCATCAACAAGCACAGGAATTTAAAAAACCTTGAGTTTCATTCCCAATTATTGGTGCACTGGAATCGATTGGATGAGAGTCATTATTCAAATTAATTGTTTCGTTTGAACTGTTTCATAGTGTATTAACCTGTAAATTAACTGATGAAACAATTTTTCTACGTTTTGACCAATAAATTACTGTTTTGATAAAAACCAGCGAAAAATATACCTATTTAATTTGTTTGTAGACTACATGTATATTATAGTTATAATATATATTATATTATTTGTATTTTATAGTTATGCAAATTAGTTATGCGAGAAACAAAGGAACGCGCGTTACCGTAAAATCTTACTCGCGAATATATATTATGTAAATATAACCAAGATAATTTTAACTGTACCTGCAAGTTATTTATGAATATATATATACGTAATCAATCAAAATTAATTAGCTATCGTAAAAATATACAAATACTAACTTTGATTTCCAAGAAAATCGAATAAATGCAATTTTATTTTATTTTTATTTCAAAATCGCCTTTGTTTCGACTTTGCCGCCAGCGGTTATGTCTAGTTCCAGAATCCCAGAATGGCTTGGAAGCGAAAGAATTTATCGCGCTTAAACAAAAATATTTACCACCGTTATCGGGCTGTTGTCAGTCCGCTATTGGTAAATCAAATTGTAGTTACTTGTTTGTTTTCAACAATATTTATGTGTTATGGTACGAACTTTGATAAATTAAATATGTTTTATCAAAAGTGGGTTGATATATGATGCCTTAATTGCAAATTACAATAATCGGGCGGATAACGGATTTAAATCGGATAGACATCGCGCCGATCTGCCGATATACCGTTTCAATACCGGGATCTATCCGATATCGTTGTGCTGGCTGGGTACCGACTTGTCTTATTCAACTGAAGTCCACGTGGCTTTCACTCTTTATTGATGCACATAATATGCATGCTTATACAGTTTATGTGGTGGTGAACATAATCAATTTATATACATAATTGTTATTTATGCATACACGTAACTTTGAAAACTCGGTTTGGGAAAGTTAGCAGGTCAATATACCAGAAATAACTTTCATATGGGGGAATATTTTAGAAATAACGTTGAAGACAGAATTTACAATGGCAATTAACGATGCTTAAAACCACGATCTCTTATCTACACATAGGAAATAGATTTATCTAGCGATGCTAATTTGTGATACTCTGTGAAGATTCAGGAAAAAGGACGTATATATCTTCGAGTTGTTATTCATGCCCAACAGACACTGAACATGAAAAGACGCGGAAACTGACGGGGAACTATTAACAAAGGAAGTCGTGCATAAGCCTTTCGGTTGTTTTCGTCTTGTGCAAATGACGTTACAAACACGAACGCATATCTGTAGTCAAAACAGTTGGTTATGAATTCGCATTGTAAATTTGTTATTTGTATGTTCAACACAATCATGTAACTCAATGGTTACGTTCTTTATAACATTGTGACGTAACAGCAGCTGGCACTCGATTATTTAATTATTATTATTTGCTTAATATTTAAATACAAAGTCTGTCATTTCTATTACATAAGACACGATAAAAGAACATACCGTTGCTAAAAAATGACGGTGTGTTACTACGACAGTAAATTAAATATAGGAATATTAAAACTCTATATATGTACCAGGAGTGAAATTCTTTTTTACATGCGCTAGTCTTTTATTAAAGGTTCTTGATAAATTTCATATCCAAAATGCCCTTCAATATACAGAAATTATATTCATAAATACATATTTTTATGTATTTATTTTTTATTTATTTACGTTTTCATGTGTATTTATTTTATTTTTTATATAAACATGGTACGCTCAAATACTAAATTTCAACTGATTAATGAAATATGTCTAAAGTTGCATGTTATAACTGATGTTCAGGTTACAATATACTAAATAATCGAGTCATGAAGGGCTGTACTCTCTAAACAAATCATAATATTTTCCTCGAAGGCATGTTTTACACTTTAGACTGTTGTTCTGGTTTTATCGTTTGGAGATATTGATAGGGTAAGCATAGGTGTTCACTACTAAATCCCTGAAATAGGATAAAGTTAGAGATTAAAGTAAAAAATGGCACTGCAAAAGGTTACAATCCACTAGAAAACGGCCAAAAAAAAGGAAGGTGCAAAAACAGTCGATTTTGATTTGAGTCGAAATCTTTTTTGGTTTGAACATGACATATCTTTTTTATTGCTTAAATCGACTCAGCTAAGAATGCCCGTCAAGAAAAGGTATGGTTATGGGGGTCTCTATGTGCAAAATGTTGTATTTATTTTCGCTCAAAGGTGTCGCTTTTACATTGAAACATATAAGGAAACTATTTAGTATATTTTGACCTTCACCCTGTTAAACCTATAGACGACGGTGTAAATGCAGAAAATGCACTCATCATTCACGCGAGTACATTGGATGATTATCACGATCGATCTTAAAACGAGTTATAATGCATATATCTTACGGAGCATACCGGAGATAGTTGATGTCGGTAAATAAAGTTCGTCCATGTGTGACGCAAACGCTATTAATAGACTGTACGCTAAGTTTAAGCCATTCCTACTGCTCGAAGTTAATGATTAACACTGACGGTAAGTTCATAAGTAATTATTAAAACAAATCAGTCTTGTTAAAGTAAACTTAAGTAGATGTTAATAAAGTTTGTTATCTATGACACTATGCCACAATGATGTACATGTATATCGCGACAATATTTGCTTTAACACAAACATATTTGTTTTGAAATTATTAAGTGATTTGGAAATCGAAAGTGCAGAAACATTTTCAAAAGTACATGTTATTAATCACGACTCTAACTTTCCAAGTTCTGCTCAAGTGTTCTTGTGTTTTGACAGAAAACATGTTTCAGTTTTCAAAAATGTTTTATCACAGTCACGAAACAAAAATCCTTGGTATTTGTATACATAGTCAAGTTCGGACACGCCTAAAAGTTGTATTTATTGCGAAATCGATTTGTACAATAGAGGTATTGGAAGTACTACAGCGATTGCTTTTTACCTAAAAACAGATAATCGGCAGAATTTAGCGCGAAAAACCATTATATTGGGAAAATTTACGGCGTGAAATCTTCATATTTGGTCTTATAATTGCTTGGTACTCAATTGCACAAACCCATCTTAATATTAATGTACATGCATTTTTGCTGAAATGTTCAGAGTTTCAATTTCCATTTCAATTGCAAATAATGCGCTTTTGAGACTAAAGTGACGCAACTTTCCTTCCTGTTGGGAATTTATTGGACGGCAATCGGGAATTTGCATTGTTCGGGTACTTTATAAAAAATATTTTTAAATCGCTGCGATATTGAGGTCATTTCAACTGATTTGTGAGCCAATTGATCCACTAACCAGGATTTCACAGGACCGATGTTAATCTGTCGGGTTAGGGTTCGGGTTTATCACGTAAGAAATAAAATCTCTGGGCTAACATGTTAACTATCTTTTCTTATCATTATATGTTAATGTTTGCATATAATTATCTGCACGCAGCCGACTGAAAATGACAGAAGGAGGCACCGATTGGTCAATGGCAGAAACTACAAACGATCCCATAGATAGCAGTCTGTACAGTCGTCATTCTCAGGTTGGTCAGTGACTGAAAGCGTTCATAGAATCCCTAGCATGTACAGTCGTCACTTCAGAGTAAGTCATGACCTAAAAGCGTTCACAGACACTGCATCCAGTGCAGTTGTCGCTCTCATGTAAGTCAGTAATTAAAAGCGTTCCAAGACACATCGGACTGTATGTCATCACTCTCGGGTGAGGCAGAAAATGGCAACATTCCCAGACACAGTAGCTGTACAGTCGTCGTTCTCGGGTAAGTCAGAAACTGAAAATAATCCCAGAAAACAGCAGCCTGTACAGTCATCTCACGGTTTAGTCAAGCACTGAAATCACTGAAATACAGCGCAGCATGTACAGGCGTAACCCTCGGGTATGTTAGAGTTTGGGAGAGTTCCCAGACACAGCAGCCTGTACAGTCCTCACTCTCGGGTAAAACAGAGACTGCAAGCGTCCCTAAAAACAGCAGCCTGTACAGGCTTTACATACTAGTGAATCATAGACTTAAATAGCCGCGTCTGACCGGTAACTCAAGGACTGAAAGCGTTTTCAGACAAAGCTCTCTTTACAGTAATCACACACGGATTTTTCAGACACTGAAAGCGTTTCAAAATACAGAAGCCTGAACAGTCATTACTCACTGGTAAGTAAGTGACTGAGCGTGATCCCAGACACTTCAGTCTGTACAGTTGTCACTCTCACGTAAGTCTGAGACTGAAAGCATTCCCAGAAAATACAGCCAGTTTAGTTATCACAAATGGATAAGACACTTATTTAAATGGCACACACAGACATAAGTAAGTACTGTTGTCACCCATGTGTAACTCCGGAGCTTACAGCGTTCCCAGACACAACAGCCTGTACAGTCTTTACTCTTGAGTAAGCCGAGTACCTAAATCATTCCTAGACAAAGCATCATGTGCAGTCTTTACTCTCAGGTTTATTATGAATGGAAAGCGATTCCAGACACAGCATCATGTACAGTCAACACTCTGAGGTAAGTCAGAGACGGACAGTGTTCCCGGGCGAAGCAATCTTTGCAGACGTTACTCTCAGGTAAGTCAGAGACTAAGAGCGTTCCCGGACACAGCAGCCTGTACAGACGTTACTCTCACGTAATTCAGAGACTAAGAGCGTTCCCGGACACAGCGGCCAGAACAGACGTTACTCTCAAGTAAGTCATAGACGAAGAGCGTTCCCGAACACAGCAGCCTGTACAGACGTTACTCTCACGTAATTCAGAGACTTAGAGCGTTCCCGGACACAGCAGCCTGTACAGACGTTACTTTCACGTAATTCAGAGACTAAGAGCGTTCCCAGACACAGCAGCCTGTACAGACGTTACTCTCAAGTAAGTCAGAGACTAAGAGCGTTCCCAGACACAGCAGCCTGTACAGACGTTACTCTCACGTAAGTCATAGACAAAGAGCGTTCCCAGACACAGCAGCCTGTACAGACGTGACTCTCACGTAAGTGATCGACTAAGAGCGTTCCCAGACATCATGTACAGTCAACACTCTGAGGTAAGTCAGAGACGGACAGTGTTCCCGGGCGAAGCAACCTTTTCAGACGTTACTCTCAGGTAAGTCAGAGACTAAGAGCGTTCCCGGACACAGCAGCCTGTACAGACGTTACTCTCACGTAATTCAGAGACTAAGAGCGTTCCCGGACACAGCAGCCTGTACAGACGTTACTCTCACGTAATTCAGAGACTAAGAGCGTTCCCAGACACAGCAGCCTGTA
>VMBQ01010462.1:0-26089 GCA_007657795.1 Dreissena rostriformis | reverse complement strand
ACAACATATTAGATATTATAAGTTTATTTAAAAAACTACGAATGTATGTCTAATCTTCATGTTGATTTATACATACAAAAAGCGCCTTGACAGCAGCGGACATGACTGCTACAAATGAATAGAGTTTGTTCATTTGTATCGATCAATTGCGTATTGTGTACTTTTGAAAATAGTTAAAAGCGGTGAAAAGAAAATGGAAAAAATTCAAGAGAGAGCATTAAGATTCGTTTATGACGATTACGTTTCAACTTATGACGATTTATTGAAAAGTCAAAATTGCCTTCATTGAAAATTAGGAGACTAAGATCAATTATTTTGGAAACATTTAAAATAGTCAATAATCAAACTCCCATTAATCTGAATGACCTTGTAAATCTTAAATTCCTATTCTTTTAGATACACCAATCTGCTGAAATCACCCAAGTAAGAACATCAAGATACGGCGTCAACTCTTTCCGTTTTGGGGCTTCCAAACTGTGGAACTCTCTTCCCCAACATTTCAGGGACCAGTTACATTTCAACCAGTTCTCCATTTTGGTTAGCTAATGAGACGGTGAGCGTTGCCGCTGTTCCTCTTGCATGTATCACACATAGTTGCTAATTTTGGCTTTTGTTTTTGCTTGCATGCTTTATGATTCATGCATACTGTGATATATGCTTTTTTCATGTAGCGAAAATGATTATTAAATATGTAAGTTGCTAAAATTTTGGCTTTTTGTTGCTTGCTTGTTTAAGTTGCTAAAATTTTGGCTTTTTGTTGCTTGCTTGTTTTTATGTTTCATGCACACCGTGATATATGCTTTTTTCGGCGTAGCTGTATACGCCAACTTTTCACCTTAGCCTGACCTCTGTAAGCGACCAGTCAATTCGAATATAAAATTTCCCGCCGGTAGACTTGAAACTTTTCGCAGTAGAAAACGTGCAATCTACAAACAGATTTCACATTAATATTTATATGTTATTCCACTGACTTTCTATTTTTGGGAAGTATAGGGTATGAAAAGGGATACTACAGTTCGTTTAGCGACGATGTTAACTGCGTATTCAGCATGAAACTCAATTCTCGACATCAATACAGAATATGTGCCCCTTTATATTTAGAAGAAAATTCAGCGCCAGAGCGTTTGTACTTAAAGGCTGTGTTCTCATATTTGGTAATTACTACGATATTGCATTCTGTGCATTCATACATTTTAGATCATATAAGCCATGTTGTTCAGTAACCTAATATACGCTTTGACGAAAATATTTAACATTGTTTTCGAAATTTACCGTTACACACGTAAATGTTTAGAGCTTTAAACAAAGCGTCGTTCCAGCAGTGGAATTGTTACCTCACTTTAATGCATTGCATTCCAACCCGCAAGGTATCAAGGTCAGTTTGCGGTCAGTTACAGAAATCGTTATACAAACGCTATCGCGTAAACTATGTGCACTTGAAGTTTATTTTGATCAAAAAGGTACTTAATAAAGATATTCGGCGATATTATTATGGTATGTCAATCATAGATTTTAATGTGTTTTTAACAATTGCATGATAAGGACCAATTTTTAATAATTTAATTACAAATATTTATCCATTAAGACCAATTTATTAAGCAATAAAGCATTATTAAGCATGAGCACGATGCATGAGCACGATGTTATTAATAATGGAATCAAATAAGATTCGAGTGTTGCAGGTTGACCTATATGCTTTCATTTAGTTTCATGCTTCTTTTGTTTTTATATTCTGTAAATATAGATACCTTAGCAATACTATCTAATAAAGCGAAATAAGCCACGAAATCTGGCGCAACACCCAGTAATTATTTGCGTGCATGTGATGCAGATAAGAACTGCGCAGAAAAAAGGCATTCGCTATTTTTGATTTCATAGATATAACTTTTGATCGTTCATAAACACCGACCACAATCAACGCCGTATATCTTTTTTTAAAGATATTTTTTGTTATTCGTGCAACGAAACTGATTTAAAATATTTAAGTTTAATCTTTATTAAGTAAAATATACTTTCATCATAATTTTTCTAAATTCTCTAAATAAGTAATTTTGTTTTCGTTCCATATCTAACTTTCTTTTATTATAACACTCATGGCTTACTTTTGAAACCACATAATAATCTTTTCATCTCTTTTATCATGCGTGTCAGTTTTTATTGTTGTGTGCAAGTTTTCCTTTTTTTTTCTACTAGAATATGTAGTATTTTATGTGTATATATTTTTTATATAGTTGCTTAGTTATTATCATGTGGTTTGTTAGTAAACTGAATATGCCTTTGGTATTATAACAAGAAAAATGAATTTTTATTAATATATGCCTTGTACAGAACCATATTTCTTTTGAATGTGTTGGTCAATAGCTATACATAGCTAATGTTAAACTGTTATTTATTGTAAACCGACTTGCATAGGTCATTGGGTTTAAAACGTTCCATTTTATTTTTATTTTCTCTCTGATANCAATAAGACCAATGATATATGTTATGTATACTAAGTGTGCACACCTTCCTTAAGGGTAAGAAAAAGAACTCCTCACTAGAGCTGCTTTTGATACAGACTAACTGTGAACATGATAGTAACCTTTAAATCATCTAAAATATGTGCATTTGTGTTGAAGTACCTCGATAATTTAATGTTCGAGCAATCTTTCAAACTTTCCATCTCTCTGAATGTTTGGTTAATTAAGATGGTGTATAAACAATATAAATGGTATTAATTCTTGTCGGGTTCTATGTACACGTTCAATAATCAAATAATCTGACCGATCTTCAGATATTTAGTTGGCAATTCGAATATATAGCTAATATTTAACATTTTCTGACATTTACGTAAACTTTTCACACAACAAGTTTCTCTGGTCAGTTACCGCTATCATTTAATGCATTTTGAAAACTCTTGGCTGATTTTAATTCCGCACTTATTTAACGTATAAGTTTTATAGCTCACACATATTTACCTGGCTCTTACCTTAATGCATGAATTAATATAAGTACCGTTACGAACAATAAATAAAATTCCGAACTGGAAACGATTTAAATCAATTGAAGCCTACCTAACTAAGTTTAGTGTAACGGTCTGATTTAACTCGTTTAAAACGAGCCATAAACAAAACCGAATGCAAATATAGGAAGCGATCGATATAAGTTACGTGTTCAGTAGTGTCGGGTTAATTGCCGTCGAACTATACAAGTTTGTTAGCAAATCAATATATGATCGAAGTTAATGTTTACAGATGTGTAGTTGATATATTAGACTTTATGGGGGTTTGTATAACATATGAAGTTAAACAAAAAATATGTAAAAATCAGTATTATACACTGATATATTGCATATATAAACAAGAGATATGTTTGTCAGAAACACAATGCCCCCTAATGCGCCGCTTTGATTTTTTTTTTTTACCTTTGACCGTGAAGGATGACAGTGACCTTGACCTTTCACCACTCAAAATGTGCAGCTCCATGAGATAAACATGCATGGCAAATATGAAGTAGCTATCTTCAATATTGCAAAAGTTATGACAAAACTTTAATATTGGTTAAAGTTTTTGACAGACAGACATAATGACAGACAGACAGACAGACAAACAGACAAACAGACAGACAGACAGGCCAAAAACAATATACACCATTTTTTTTAAAGGGGGCATAAAAATACTTACCTTTAAAACTAAAATCCTCTTGGATGGACCATTTCAGATTCCGTTTGATAAGTATTCAAAGATTGTATTTCTTACATGAAGGACAATATTTTCCCTTTAATTATGCCCGATCTATTCATCACTAGGTAAACAAAAATCACCTTTGTGTCCTTGACATATGTGTACCTAACTAAAGCTTCTGATGATTAAACATAATTTAGAGTTTGAAATTATTTGAACTTCAATCAAATACCTTCGCAATATATATGGAAATCATACACGTGTAAATTGATGTGATTTAAAATGATCGGACGTAGCACCTACCTGTTAAAGTCCCTATTTTTCCCACTACATTGTTGTTGACAAGGCTGCATTTGTCCCACTTTTTGCTGGATATCTGCGTGAAACTTCTGTAGTATTTGGTTAGTGTAAGGCTCTATAGCATTTCCTGTAATAGCCAATGCTTCTAACGACGAGAAGTACCTAGTTTTTCCCGGATCAAACCACATATTCAATTGATTTAACATTTTATAAACCGTTTCAAGCACAATACGAATACATCAAGTATAATTTACCCTTTTACTTGAAAGGAACGTGAATATATCAAATAATTTGTATATCTAACATAAGCACTCACAATTCACAGTGTAATTATATTTAACCCGATTCACGTCTGTGTAGAAATCGATACACTTCGATAATCAGACATAACAATCATGCTAACGTGGTAAATATGTTTACCTTATAAACCATGCAACAGTTGCACTGTTTTCATTCCTTTTTATACGCCCTTTTTCAAAACCGACGTAATATTAGATCACCCTTTGCGGGCGGCGGCGGGCGGGCGGCGGCGGCGGCGGCGGGCGGCGGCGGGCGGCGGCGGCGGCGGCGGGCGGCGGCGTCCACAGCAGTGTCCGCTCTTTAATTCAAATAGTTTTCATCCGATCTTCACCAAACTTGGTCAGAAGTTGTAACTAGACAATAGCTAGGTCAACTTCGAATATGGGTCCTGCCGGATCAAAAACTAGGACAAGGGGTCACTTAGTGCATTTCAAGGATTTAGAATGGTGTCCGCTCTCTAATTGAAGTAGTTTTCATCCGCTCTTCACCAAATTTGGTCAGAAAATGTGTCTGAATGATATATAGGTCAAGTTCAAATATGGGTCATGCCGGGTCAAAAACTAGGTCACGAGGTCACTTAGTGCATTTCAAGCATGTATCATGGTGTCCGCTCTCTAATTGAAGTAGTTTTCATCCGATCTTTACCAAATTTGGTCACAAGTTGTGACCAGATGATGTGTAGGTCAAGGTCAAATATTGATCATGCCGGGTCAAAACCTATGTCACGAGGTCACTAAGTGCATTTCAATCATTCAGCATGGTGTCCGCTCTCTAATTGAAGTAGTTTTCATCCGATATTCACCAAATTTGGTCAGAAGTTGTGTCTAGATGATATCTAGGTCAAGTTCAAACATGGGTCATGCCGGGTCGAAAATAGGTCACAGGGTCACTAAGTGCGTTTAAAACAATCACAATTGTGTCTTTTACCCTAGTCCATTACTTGTGATATCATGCTACATTTGTTTCGGCGGTTTTCGTTCGTGCTTTCCACGATTTTTAGGAAATTGACAGTCGGCATTTTATTGGCAAATGGTAAAGTTATGTGTTGCTTAAATTTAAAAATATATATCATTTTGCCACTCAAATTGTACAGTTATCAAGTTGTCCAAAACCTTCAAACGGGCGTATCTTGTGACAGTTTGGCACTCCTGTTAACCATGTAACCATTTATAAAGATTTGTTTTCTTGTTTTTTTGTTATTGATCTGCGTTGTTGATAAATATATAATTATGTATATAAGGAATAATACGTAATAATATGGTTGCAAGACAATGTGAAATTCGAACATAATTAAATTGTGTGTAATGTTTAAAATATGTAATGAACCAGTTTAATGAAAATATAATTATGAACGATAACATTTGTCGACCAATTTTTGTAAACCATTTTTTACCGTGTTAAGGGTCCTTTTTGCTGATTTGCAAAAAGTTTTATGCTTTTCTTAATTCTTGTTAGTTGGGGCGCCGTCAATGAAGCATTATGTACCTCATTTGAATTGTGAAATATATCATATTCAATCTTTTACAAAATAACATTTGCTCGATAGCATCCTATTCACTAATAAGAAAATTAGAACATTAAATATCCCACACACGCTTCGTGTCGAATTAGACGATATACATCCCGCTAGATGTTGCCAAACATACGGATGCTATTTATCGCATCTGCAATGCTAAATGTCGCAACTAATCGGTCAGACGCTTTCTATATGTCGCACCATTACGGTAAATGTCGCACTCCTTTATTATCACTCTTTTGCAGTAAAAGTGTGACAGCGCTCATATTTAATTTAACTTATCAAGAAATAATTATCAAGTGTTTACCAGAATGCAACGGTCTATGCCCTCAAAGAAGTAGTGTTAGTACTGTACTAGTTTGAGTTATCGGTGTAACACGGTTGATAGAGTTTGGTTCAAACTTGCGTACTTACGTCTCGAATTCATCAGTACGTATTAGCCCCTGATGAAAACCTCGTAATAAGATAGTACGTACGCCTGGCACAAACCACAATATTGTCGGACGCAATCTTTTATGTGCAATTTTGCATTTTGTCAAAACAGGCGTTCATCAACAAATCATAACGCTTTATTAAAGACATTATACGTTAAATGGTATAAAACGAAGCTTATGTGCGAAGGTTATTGCTAAAATTGAGGAGAGCACAAGTGAAGTGTACTCCAGGATGACAATCCAGTTTGAATTTCGGATTACTTAATTTGTGCGTTTTTTTTTTAGAAATATACTGTAGACATATTTTCGCCACTCTGTAAAAGACACTGTTAGTTGAAAAATATGCCATGATAACTCAAAAAGTACTTAAACTAGATAATTAAAACTTGGTTTGTTGATAGAAAGCAGTATGGGAAATATGCCCGTTATTTGAGTTTTTTTCGTCGGTTACAAATGTGGTTGCTAAGGCTACGGAAATATTTAAAACTAAAATCTGGGCCTTGCGATACCTCAAAAACTTAAGCTACCAGGGGCGTAGCCAGCGATACGCACTTATGCACGTGCGTAACATTATTCACAAAAATTAAAATGTAAAAACTGCCAAAAAAAAGGCTTAAAAGTGTAAGGCTATGGCCTTAGGAGGGAAACTTTAATGTCCGTGATAATTTAAGATCTCCTCAAGTCTGACAAATCAGAGCAATAATTTACGAGACTACTTGGAGTCATTGGGATCTGAAATTTGGTAAACTTACAGTAAGATTACAAAATCAAGAAAGGTAAGTTGACTTTACTAACTATCTAGTTCATAATACGAGAGTTGAGAGAGATCTTAACTTCAACGTGGGAGGATGTTCATAAATTTGAATTTCCAAGCAGGTTTGTAAAGTATCTTGATTCTATAAATTTTGATTGAAATCGTGAAAATAATTCAACCAACTGGTTTGAAACTTTAAATAATCACAGTGAAATGGATTAACTGTGAACATTACTTTAATAACTTGTAATTTTGAGCTAATTTCGTTGTTTAATTCTGTTTATCTCAAAATGAAATCCTGGTAATGTTGCCGATGCTCTTTTCACATTCAAGGCTTCATTTGGAACGGTTGTGCGCACACTTGGAGATTTAGCCCAACACAATGATGCAAAGGCTGGCGCTTATAAAGCAGCTATTACACAGTTTAGTTTCATTATAACACTGATGGCTGTAGAGCATGTTCTGTCTGCGTGTGTGCCGCTCTCACAACAACTTCAGGCTACTTTATGCGATCTTCTGCAAGCTGCAATAGAAGCTGAGGTCGTAAAAGCACAGGTTGAGGCAGAACGCAACGATCCCCTTGTATGGCAGGCATTGTTTAAAAAAGCCGTTAAAATGGCAAGCTCCGTTGATGTTGAACCCACATTTCCAAGCACAGGGCGACAGCAGAACCGCCCAAATGCACCGGCTGAAACCGCATTTGACTATAAGAGGTCACAATGTATTTACCATTTGCGGACCATTTACTTGCAGAGCTTCAACCACGGCTTTTACAAGGAAATGAAAGATATGCCATACAGTAGCTATTGCCAGATCGTGTCCAGGACCTCAATGATCAACGGACAAATGCAATCTTCTCGGCAGCACAGGCGAACCTTGAAGTTAACATGGAAACATTTCAGAGAGAATGTCAGCGTAGGAAATTCCGCTGTGAACAGACACAGAGTCCATCTACGCCTTCTCTGGAAACCACGCTGCCCAATCTAACCGAAGACTTATATCCGAATGTTGCTAGGTGCTTCCACCTTTTACTTGCGATGCCAGTATCAACTGCCTCAGCAGAACGCTCGTTCAGTACAAAGAGACGCCTTTAAACCTACTTGTGGTCAACTATGACTACTGAACGCATGTCTGGACTAGGTCTCATGAACGTTCACAGGGATAGGGAACTGAACGCAGCTAGAGTTGTTGACTTATTTGCACAAAGAGGAAAGGCGTTTGGCACGTATCTTTCATGACAATTGAACTTGTAGATTTATATACAAGCCAAGCTAAATGACAATGACATACAATGTCTATCATTTGAAAAATTAAACCAGAAAGTCAAAAAGCAGGAATAATTGAACATACAATTATAACTATTAGCTTAGTACGTCTCATGACTTCTTGGTCTGTATACAACAACAAATGAAAGCACTTTTCAGATAAAATACATGATGTAATATTAAGTGCCCAATATCACCTCAAATACACCTTAGCGCCTACCATTTAAGTTATTATTTCTTTAAATTTCTCGCACCTTCACCAGAAACAGGGGGAAACCCCCTCCCACACCCTCCCCGATTTGTGCGTAACATTCCTTTATGTCTGGCTACGCCTCTGGCTACGTTGATGAAACTCGGTATGTTGATAGGTACCCATACTTATTTAATATCATTTGAATATATATTACACTAAAAAGCGGTTGCTATGCCCATAACATTATCAAGCATCTTGATCCTTAAACATCTTCATTGCATATGTTACTATATTAAGTTCACAATTGGCCGTTTTTTCGCTAATAACTCATGAATATCTCGGTATTGAACAAGTGTGCAAATAACCGGTTATTGGCATACTGTGTCAAAATCGGTTATTTGCAAACTTCCGGTTATCTCGCACCTGTTGTCCAGAAACGGCCGATCGTCGGCACGCGTTTACGTTACGTAATTGGCGACCGGAGCTTCAAAACAAAATGGCGTCTGAACGTGTTTTGGAATCGCTTATATTACATATTATCCTGTTTTGTTTCTTCTTTAAAATGTATTTCCGGACCAGCTTTCCGTATTTTTATTTTCATTCACTTAAATACGCAATTTATGACGTATCCCGTGTGACGTCATTTTGGTGACGAAACCTTTTGGGACAACAATATCTGAATATGGACGTGTTGGTTAGTTTAACAGTAAAATGTTTGTTTAAAGCATCGAACAAATTCAAACCGTATTTCGGATTGTGTGTTTGTCATGCATAACAAGAAGATTAGACAATGGAAGTGTATATCGCTTTTACTTTATTGTTCTTAGCATTGGATTAAAGTTTCCATTGAGGTAAGCATGTCGTTTAAACTAAATTTAGTTTTTTATGACTCCTGTCAAAGCTTAAATAATGTCATCAATCTAATCTACAGCACAGTTTCATCTGCAATCAACATTTTAATTATGCAAATACTGTAAATATGTATACACATGATGAACATATGCAATAAACAAGTAATTATATGGAGAAAGTGTGCCTTTAGTGGTTATTGTCACACTTGGTGTTTATTTGCACTCGGGCTAAAGCCCTCGTGCAAATAACTCACCAAGTGTGTCAATAACTTCTAAAGGCACACTTTCTCCATATAATAATCTATACGTTTTGTGCTCTCTATGTGACCAGTGCATATCCGCATACAGTTTAAGAGGCTATGTAATAAAACAATTGGTCGCTGTTACAATTGGTGACGTTGTATCTATGTTTAATTATAACATTACTCCGGGATATATATCGAAATGTGAGTTTCATTTAATCGAAATAAATCGATCTCATCTATATGAATGTTTTTGTAACCGACCTTACATGTTAAATTGTACACACTGTATGTAAATGTAGATGGGGAGATAGTAATAGTTAAGTATAGGCTAAAAGATTAACATCAAGTGTGTAATTATGTAATACAACAATTATTTGATTGAAAGCTTAAATGTAGCAAATATAATACACATGGGAAAGAATTGTGATTATTTTCGTCGCAGCTTTCTTATGATTACTGTTTACTTAGATTTCCTGTAAAAAAAACAACACAGAAATCTAAAAATAAATGGACGCGATTTATGGAAATATTCTACAGAACGCAAACTCACATAAGTAAAAATAATACTTTGCCAATATCATCGCCGTAACCCACGTTCACTCAAGTACCATATGACTTACCATAGGTATAAGGTGGTATATACCGTTTTCACGCTCAGCGAGCATGCGCGGCAGCCATCTTGGCGATAGAGCTTCCTGTTCGAACAATAGTAGTAAAAATTGATTTCCGATAAATTCAACAAAATGGTAAATTATTGCCGTGTCATTGGCTGTCATAATAGGTCGGACAGAGAAAAAGACAGGTCCTTCTACAGGATACCCGAAGTAGTAACGAATCAATGTGAAAAGACCCATGAATTGTCCGAAGAAAGACGGCGAAAATGGCTTGCAAGTCTCAATCAGGATCTGACTGGCAAAACTGTGAAGAACATTCGAATATGCTCCGATCACTTTATTGGGAGTAAGTTGATTTTATAACTGATAAGAACAGATTAGACAGTTTATTAAGACTTATACGAATGTGCATCGTCTCAATACTCACAATATAATACAAAATAAGCACAAGTAGATTATATATATATATATACATGCTTAAAAAAATGTTTAAGAGGAATGTATTAAATTCATTATTACTGATACAATACTTGAAATACTTCCAAGTCTTATGAAGGAATGATTTCAAACCATTTATTTATTAATTCATTTAAAACCATATTAACCANATATATTTTCCCTACCAACTCTGGCAATATCGCATACTTGAACAGTTTTTCTGCTTTAATTGTTGACTCATTCCAGAATTTGACATCAAAGGATATCAGTTCAATGAACATGTCTTTATCCGTCCACACAACAAAAAAAAAACATGACGCAAGACCAGTAACTCCCATTTGTTTTTGTACCTGGTAATAATATTCATGGTCAATATCCAAACACAGTTCTCCATTCGAATTCTTCTGTAAGCATGACACAGAATCATCAATCATCATATTCTTTTAAGTGTAAGGACATTTCACCTCAAGACAGCTTACCCCGCAGCAGTCGCAATGAACAAATCAATCTGGAGAAGCTGCAATGAATGACAGTGTTTCTGAAATATGAAGGCCGCTCATTTCCACGCGAAGATTAGAGTGTGATGTGCTCAATACTTCACAACACTGTCTGGTTGCTTTTTTCTCATTCTGGGTTCCCCATTGTGTGGCATTGTTGCTGAATTTGTCATGAGGGTAACATATTTTCTTTATGAGACTTTTTGATGGATTGGACTCATCAGTTCTGCACACAGCTTTCATGTTAGATGCTGAAATGCGACCAGCTCTCAGGTCAAACCAAAGCTTTGAATTTGATTGTTCTTTCGTTCGTTTTTCGCAATTTATAACTTCTTCATTGGTTACACAAATAGTTGGGAAAATTGAGCAACATTTATCCCTAATTTCCTCATCATATAAGTGGTCCCATTCTTTGTTACGAAGTCCATTCAACAGTTTTGGCAAGTGAACTTTTTTCACAACAGGCACATAGTCATCTGAAAAACCTGGCACAATTGACACCACAGCTGGGTTTTTTCCGGAGAGTTTTAACGCACTGAAAAAATCATTAAGTTCTTCAGTAGTTGGCTCTGGAATTTTTTTCTTTGGCTTTCTTTCACTAACTGGCTGGGTGACAGTCGGTGTGCCAGCCAGTTGTCCATGGAGAAATTCCTACATAAACAGAATTGTGTACAAAAATGCACCATTTTGAGCGTAATAATAATAACGAATGGCCGATTTGAGTTGTGGTTGTTTTTATTGAATGTTCAAAACTGTTGCTAATGGTAACCGTACTGTTATACAGGAAGTTAGAATCATACAATTCGCAAACACATGTATTGCTAGATCCCGCCGCCATTTTGAGAGCACACGTCAAAGCGGCATAGGTATATTGCAATTTTGAAAAATCTAATGCTTTGAGATTAGTACTTGGAAAGTTAGGTATTTGAAAATAAGCTTTAGGACTGATCGAACTTGTACGAAATTGGTAGCTTGTTGTTGAAAACTACTGAAATGGGTTCGGAAACGAAATGATATATGGAATCTGTTGTCCCTATATTTAAGGAAACTACAGGCCTAGCTTTTTTAATGTTCTTGGTTTGTTTTTAGGTGTTGCGGTTCTTGATCTGTAAACGGAATTGAGGTTCGATCCCTGATAAACACAGTGGGATACGCTAGAAACTGTATATTGCACCCTTGTCATATTAACCTCAAACTGTTAGCTTCTGTCGTAATTATCGTTATCCGATCAAAGGATCTTTGTTTTCTATGCATTATTCGGTAAGTTTTTATAATAAAAGTGTAAGTTCATTGCTAAATAGTTCACTTATAAATATTTATTAAACGAAATATATTGTTAGCCAGTTCTCCCACGAGATTGACAACGGAATATAAACAGTGGATTCTGACGATGCACCAGTATGCTTAAATAGTATGAATTGATATGTCTGTAATAATCAAGTCTACACGTTATAGATATCAGCTTTGAATATTTATATATTCTAAGTTAAATTGGGTCTTTTCGTAATTAAGAAGTTGTCTCCCATTCGNACCTAGTTTTTCCCGGATTAATCCACATATTTATCTGATTTAACATTATTTAAACCGTTGAACTAACAGAAGACGAAAACATCTAATAATTTTCCCTTTAACTTGAAAGGAAAGTGAGTATTTCAAATTATTGGCATATCGATCATAAGCAAGCACACGTGGTATATCTGTCACACAAGTTACAGTTTAAACTATTTAACGCGATACACGGCTGTGTAGAAATCGATACAACTAGATTATCAGGCATATAATTCATGAAAACGGGGTAAATATGTTTACATTATAAACCATTATAAACCATGCAATAGCTACATTGTTTATCTTTCCTTTTGAACCATGTCAACATTCTTTTTTGTAGAATTTTTTATTTATCTGCGTTATTGATAAATATTTGATTATGTCTATAATGAATCATATTAAAATATGGTTGGAAAAGATAATGTGCAATTCGCACACAATTAAAATGTTTGTTATCTACTGTTAATGGAAATATGATAGCCCATCTCCCATAAAAGTGTCGTATACATTTAAAATATACAATAAACACTGTATAAAAAATTTAACTATGAACAATACAATAAGTCGATCAATGTTTGTAAACCAATTTTTATCGTGTATAGGATACTTTTTGCTGATTTAAAAACGTTTCGTGCTCTTCTTATTTCTTGTTAGTGGGCGGCGCCGTTAATTAAGCAGTATGTACCGTATTTGAATTGTGAAATATATCATATTCAACCATATACAAAATAACATTCGCTCGATATCATCCTATCCACTAATAAGGCCATGTTCGTAAACAAATATGTAGTGTCGCTTATAATTGTGTGTTGTTTTTTTCTCAATGTTGTTGTAGGAACAACATTAAATGTCCCACAAACGCTTCATGTCGCATTTGACGCTATACGTCCCGCTAGATGTTGCAAAAATTACGGATGCTCTATATCGCATCTGTAACGTTAAATGTCGCTATCTATATGTCGCACCATTACGGTAAATGTCGTACTCCTTTATTATCACTCGTTTGCAGTAAAAGTGTGACAGCGCCCTTATTTAAATTAACTTATCAAGATATAATAATCAAGTGTTTACCGGCATGCAACGGTCTATGCCCTCAAAGGAGTAGTGTTACGTACTGTACCGGTTTGAGTTATCGGTGTAACACGGTTGATCGAGTTTGGTTCAAACTGGCGTACGTACGTCTCGAACTCTTCAGTACATATTAGCCCCTGGTGCATACCTCGTAATACGATAGTACGTACGTCTGGCAATCCCACAATATTGTCGGACGCAATATTGTATGTACAGCTTTGCATTTTGACAATTCAGGCGTGAGAACAAATCAGAAAGCTTTATTAAAGAAACCTTTTCACGTATGGAAAATTGACAAAATTGAAATAAATTGTTTCAGATTCGCAAATTTTCGTTGTAGTTATGATATTTCCGAGGAAACAGTACTACTGAACATTTACCATACTCTAAAATATGCATTATATGCAACCTTTGACGATTTAAATACCTGCAAAATATATAGCGTTTTAAACGCGAAACTATTGAAACATTTGGAGAGTTCAGATGTTATCGTTATATTTTGAGACATAACGATGATTGCTTGTATAATGTATACAATACACCGCTCACTGTGTGCGCACGGATGGCCGAGCGGTTTAAGTTCTATACGTTTACTCCTAGGGTAAGTGATTCGAGTCCAGTTGAGGATTGCTTTTTTCTGTGTTTAATGTTATTCTTGTGTTTTTTTACTGGATCTATTTAGTTCCAATTTTCACATTAATCAAATTAAAAGCATTTAATGGCAAACTTCAATAGATGTCAAAATCTGTGAAAAGGTCCCTTTAAAGCCATTTATATACGTTAAATGGTATAAAACGAAGCTTATGTGCAAAGTCCACCGGTAAATGATCGAGGAGACCGCAAGTGAAGTGTACTGGTACGTACTTTTAAAAAGTGTTAGGTTCGGTGTTACCGGATGGGACTTGTTTTCGGTCCGTCCGTGTGTCCGCGTGTCAATAGTTCCGTGTGTGCGTCTGTCCATCCGAAGTTGTATCCATCGATAACTCAAAAGTACTTAAACTAGATCATTGAAACTTGGCATGTGGATAGAGGGCCGTATGGGAAATATGCCCGTTATTTCAGTTTTCCGGCGGTTACAAATGTGGATGCTATGGCTACGGAAATATTTAAAACTAAAATCTGGGTCTTGCGATGCCTCAAAAACTTAAACTACGTTGACGAAACTCGGTATGTTGATTGGGACCCATATGGGTAAGATGTACATTATATTAGTTTTGTCTGTCCATACGTTTGTCCGTGCAAAAAATGTGGATCGTGCGATAATACAAATTCTACTTAAGCTAAGTTGATGAAACTCAGTTTCTTGATAGAGAGCCATAAGGGAAATTAAGCTGTTTATCTCTTCTTCTCTTGAAGTGACAGATAATAGATAAGTGAAAACTAGAGGCTGAATCATGCGACGACTCAAAAAGTGCTTTAGTTATGCTAGGTTGACGTTGATGATAATCAGTATGTGGATAGGGCCATAATGTGAATATGCACGCTATTCTAGTGTTTTACATACCAAAAATAGTGGTTGCTTTAGTTACAGAAATAATGGATAACTAAAATCTGTGTCCTGCTATACCGAAAAAGGACTTAAGCTAGGTTAATAAAACAAAGCGAGACTAATTCAAACGAGACTTATTCATTAAGCAATACTTTAATGAATACTTATTTAATATCATTTGAATATATATTACTCTAAAAGCGGTTGCTATGCCCATAAAATTACTAAACATCTTGGTCTTTAAACATCTGTATTGTGCTCTCTGTGTGACCAGTGCATATTCGCATACAGTTTAAGATGCTATGTAATGAATATGTATATATGTTTAATTGTAACATTACTCCGGGATATATCTGGAAATGTGAGTTTCATTTAATCGAAATAAATCGATCTCATCTATATGAATGTTTTTGTAACCGACCTTACATGTTAAATTGTACACACTATATGTAACTGTAGATGGGGAGATAGTCATGGTTAAGTATAGGCTAAAAGATTAACATCAAGTGTGTAATTATTTAATACAACAATTATTTGATTGAAAGCTTATATGTAGCAAATATAAAACACATGGGCAAGAATTGTGATTATTTTCGTCGCAGCTTTCTTATGATTACTGCTTACTTAGATTTCCTGTAGCATAAACCGCAGAAATCTAATAATGAATGGACGCGATTTATGAAAATATTATACAGAACGCAAACTCACATAAGTAAAAATAATACTTTGTCAATATCATCGTCGTAACCCACGTTCACTCAAGTACGGTTGCTTATTGACTAACCATAGGTATAAGGTGGTATAGTTCTCTATGGAGAAATTCCTACATAAACAGAATTGTGTACACAAATGCACCATTTTGAGCGTACTAATAATAACGAATGGCCGATTTGAGTTGTGTTTTTTTTTTATTGAATGTTCAAAACTGTTGCTAATGGTAACCGTACTGTTATACAGGAAGTCAGAATCATACAATTCGCAAACACATGTATTGCTAGCTCCCGCCGCCATTTTGGGAGCACAAATCAAAGGGGCATAGGTATATTGCAATTTTGAAAAATCTAATGTTGTGAGATAAGTTCTTGGGAAGTAAGGCATTTGAACCTAAGCTTTGGGACTGATCGAACTTGTAAGAAATTGGTAGCTTGTTATGAAAACTTCTGAAATGGGTTCGGAAACGAGATGAGATATGGAATCTGTTGTCCCTATATTTAAGGAAACTACAGGCCTAGCTTTTTTTAATGTTCTTGGTTTGTTTTAAGGTGTTGCGGTTCTTGATCTGTGAACGGAATTGAGGTTCGATCCCTGAAAAACACAGTCGGATACGCTAGAAACTGTATATTGCACCCTTGTCGAAAATAACCTCAAACTGTTAGCTTTGTCGTAATTATCGTTGTCCGATCAAATGATCTTTGTTTTCCAGGCCTTATTCGAGTTTTTATAATAAAAGTTAAGTTCATTGCTTAATAGTTCACTCATAAATATTTATCAACACGATAAATTGTTAGCCAATTGTCCCACGAGATTGACAACGGAATATATACAGTGGATTCTGACGATGCACCAGTATGCTTTAATAGTATGAATTGATATGTCTGTAATAATCAAGTATACACGTTATAAATATCAGCTTTGAATATTTATATATTTTAAGTTCAATTGTCTTTTCTAAACAACTTATCATAGATACATACTGTTCTGATTATAGTTTGCTGCTGATAAAAAATTGTTATGGTGTGATTATTGTTTTGACATAAATATGTAAATTTATAATTTCTTCACAAATTCATTGACGACAGCATTTTTTTATAAATCAGGAAACGTATTTATAACTGATCAATTATTTCAGTCCTTTCGCTGTATTCTGTGTTCTGACAAGTATGTGACTAGTTTTATTCATATATTATATAAAAATAAATGTAAAAACGCGAAAATTGGATGGCGTCTTTAGTCTATCACACATCCGTCGAAGAAAATAATTAAAAAAAGATCTTAGAACAAAATACTTTAACAAATTACACAATCCACTTTTACATAAATTTAATCATTATATGTACACACATTTATTGCGTTTCAAACAACACATACAACAATTTTGATCTAAATTTTCCAAACGCCAATATTAACACATTACATAAGATTCCTCTTAAACAAATATAGAAATATACTGTAAATTTAATTCCCAATTCATCGTCAGTTTTCTTTCTAAATCATTGAAACAACAGATTCAAAAGTTCCATTACTGTTATAAAACGGCAATATGTACAAAACATGTATCAATACATAATAAAACATAGACACACAACTGTAATTTAACAATACAAATTGTTTCATTCTTCTTTGATAAATAAATGCACCCTTATAATTGTCATATACACAAATGAGGACATAAGATCAAGACTCAGTTTGATAATTGTTGTGAGAAAGGATAATGCATTTATTAAATAACGTACAGGTAACTAGAGTACATTTATATGTAACATTACTTATTAACAGTCATAGATATACATTTTGTATTAATTTCCCAAACGGAATCCAGGTATTTCGACGAACTGAAATGACACTAATGACATCAATAAACATGTATAACATAAACGTCATGTAAATGTATATATTAAAGCTACATTTATGAAATTGCAAAAGCGACACGTAGTTCATGATGCGAAGAAATACTACTATGTACTAATATTTTTTAATGAATGTGTTGTTATTTATTTTTTTGATACATTGATGCGCCAAAATCAAATAACAGTTTATCTATTATTTAAATTCTGCAAACAATCAAGGTCGAAACTACCGGTGCACACGCGAAGATTTTAATGAATAAATAAATTATGTCACTTATTAATGTCCGACACGGCGTACAGTCGTAATCAAAGTATTCCGAACTCTGCATTGACATTGACATTGGCCTCTGCCCATTGCCCAAATACTCATTATGGATCCTATATCCGATACCAACATTAAAGAACCTATGTCAATTCTATCTGTAGTCGTTCCGTGGTCTAGGTTTGCTCTTTTGACTTAAAGACATGTTACTTGATGAAGCGCGCAATCAGACATACCACCTGTCTGACTTGAAGTTTAGTATATTTAGATCAACAAACATGAAGTGTCACTTAAGTCGCAAAACAAAACTAAAAGTTATTTTGCTTCGATAAACATGTGTTTATCATTTCAAAATATATAGAAATGCGGAAGATGCTGACATGTAATTAATTACTCATGAATTGTTAGGAGTTTTTCGCAGGTGTGTACGGGAATGCTTCAGTTGTTTAAGAAAAAAATCGTTTTGTCCTCTTGTCGATAACACTCTAGCAGCGCGATGGTAAATGTGTGAGATATTTAATGATCTATGTATATGATGCTGAATGTCAATATATGATGAATATACATGTAAACTTTGAATCAGGTCCATATAATGAAACCTTTGTCTATGCGACCACAACGAAGTTGTATAATCACAAGAATTAAATTGTTCAGCGACAACCAGTTTATTACTTAGGTCAATATGATAACTTGAAATAAGTTTTGATATTGTTTCTTTCATACCATTCCGTATGATCCGAACAGAATGCATAATTAATGATGTCGATGAAAATGGAAGAAAGGAACAGGCCTGTTGAGCAGTATACCTTTTCATGTCATCAAGTTCAAACTCAATATATTTATACATAGTTTCTTTGCTCATATTCAGTACACATGTAATGTTAAATGTAGAAATTATTTCTTTAAAATATTTTATGACCTCATTGTACAAACGGTATCGATGTTCACAAACCTGTCCTTCATAGTAATTTAATAATAGTGTGAGAAAATTAAAACCATCAATATTGTATATGCCTAAATTAAGAAACCTATTTATATAACTTAGAAACTGTAAATGTGAAATAAGACTCAAAACCGATTTGTATGCGTTTCGAATAAGTCGAAATACACTGTCTGGTATAAATTTAGAGTTTTTCACGATGCATTTAAATGTTCTATAATTATTTCTTAGTCCAGTCTGAACAGATGTGTGTACAACATGTTTTCTAAGACATTGCAAACTGTGCTCTTTTGAAAAAAGAAATTGAGTTTTTATTTTCTCCAAAAACGATCGCGCAGCGTACACCAAGGGTAATGTAACATTTTCTTGTTTTGTGATTTCCATGATGTAATCGCGCGTTTCAACCATGTCAAAAACATGTGTCAAAAACAATGGCGTAAACATATCTTTATTTGCACAAAAAAGAATTGCTTGTCCGTGAAACCGTACGAGTTCTTTAATAGTTGACGTAAAACCACTTAAGGCCAGCAGGTGTATTAAAGAAAAGTTGAGCGAGTGGTTGCTACAAATATGAAACGTTGACTTTGTTTCATGCAAATGCTTTATAATTTGGGCAAGGAAGAAATCTGAATCGGAGAAATTTACCTTTGGTACAACGATGTCCATTAAATTAATGTCATTCGCATTTAGCAAAGCAATGTTTCTATAGAAGTCTTCAATATCCTCATTGCCGGTTTCCGCATATTTCTTTCTGAGAGAGGTTATGCTTATTATATGAACTTCCATGAGCACATCATCATTAAAGATATTAACTACTGGTTCTTTGATTATCATCGGAACATTATCTAATGTTAAATTGTTCCCCTTAGTTGATAAAGTGGACATCACTATAGAATGTGTTGGAATTTTACTTTTCCAGCCCTTTTTAATGAGCCATACGGACAAATTTGTATTCTTCGTTTTGATCGCGATATCCAACAAATTGTGCCCATTGCTATCAACACATGAGGGAACAGAAAGACTAAAAAGTAAACCATTGAGTGTATTGACAAAACTCGAATTTGAAGTCTGATAGAAGATACGCTGTAAATAATGTTGTATCAAATAATGAATGTTTGCCAGTTTATGTACCATGCATCTGGTCAATTGGTCTTCACAAGTGAAACATCTCAACCATGTATTCTTGATTTGAGTAGCATTTGCGCTTGACGCTAAAGTAACTATTAAATAATACGTGGTTAAAAAAGCTGATTTATCATAGCTTAAAAACACATCGAGTGTACTGGCACGGAATAGTACCTCGCTACTTAAAACATTGCTAATATAAAATCTGGCAAGTTCAAAATTATTTCTGTTTACAATTATTTTCAGTGCTCGTAAAACTGAGATACTTGTTAATATTTGGCGGTTTACCATATATTTGGAAACTGCCACAATAGAATATTCACTGGGAGACAAAACCAACATCTCATCACTTATGTTCGTGGGTGCCAATGAAAATATCTCTCGCAAGTTTATTTTTACAGTTGACGTCTTCTTTAATGTTCTCAATGCATATGTTAATGGGGTATTGCCGTTTGAATCGGACATTGTTAAAAGTTTGTCAAACAATTTTGATTGTTCCAACATCAAATGATTTAAGTATTCAATGTGACCATGTTTCAAAACATCAAACATGATTGTTTTGCTGTATGTGTCACGTTCAGATAAAACGTCAAAGTTTGTGAAATTAATTATTGTTTTAACAATAAAATGTAATAATTCAAGATTTTTCATATTGTTTAAGGTTGTTCCATTAAAAGTTGTCTTTAAAGCATACCATACCAATGACCTTAAACTTGTTATATTTCCATCCTTAGTGAAAAGGTATGATTTAGATAATAACCACACAAGCGCAGATTTGGATCTACAATTTATAGCAGAATGAAGAGGCGTGGAGCCATTTGTACACGCAAATGTACTCTGGTCAATGTCATGTAGAATTAAATATTCTAACAACTCAATGTTGTCATTGCAAGCTGCAGTGTGAATGGGGTAACATCCGCTAGCATCTTGAAACCTGAAACTTAATGGTTCAAACCGTTGTTTAAGTCTGCCAATCCTCTTATTAGTAGAAATAACCCAAGTATGATTATTCTGGATCGCAATGTCTTCTACCCGCTGACCCTCTCTACATGTAATAATTTTCAAACTGTGCCGTTCCCTTTCGTTCAACTGAGCTTTATCTTGAATCTCATCCACGTGTGAGCAACGGTCTTGTATGTCCTCAGCGTTTAGATATATTGTTTCAACAATTCTTTGATTCCCATATTGCACTGCTGCTAGCAAAGGTGGCCTTCCACCTCTGTCAATACAATGTAGGGTGTTGGTCTTTGTCAATGTTAGAAGTGCATTTACAACATCAGTATGATTGTTTCTAATTGCAGAATGAAGAGCAGTTTCACATGCAATAAGATGCCAGTCGTCGTACAATGTGCTACTACCACCCGTAATGACTTTGTTCCCTTGTGTGCGATATTGGTTTTCTTTCAACCAGTACATATCTTTTCGACATATAACACATTCGTCGTTTACACCAATATCGATCAAATATTTAACAAGTTCAATATCTCCATTTGACGAAGCATAAAACAAACACGACCAACCCACGGAAAAACCATATTCATAAAATAGCTTGACAAAAGAATGATGTTTAAATTTGCACGCCAATTCAATAGGTGTCATGCTTACGCCATTCAAAGTATTGAAATCAAAATTGTGAAATAACGTTTCGCGATTGTCAAGGATCAATTTAACAACAGACGTGTGACCATTTTGCGACGCAATATCTAAAACACTGAATTTCCAATGTTTGAGTTCTGTGCAAATATCTACTGCGATATCCAAATTAAATACATGTTCGAACATAGGCTTTCTAAAGTTCACGTTTGCACCCTGTTGAGCTAATGCATGAAATATACTTTCTCGACCAAACATGGAAGCTAAAAACAAAGCTGTTTCATTTTCTACATTCGTCTCGTCCACATTAACATTTTTTTAAAAAACTATAGTTGGCATATCCTTGATATCAACGCGTTTTACAATATTAATTAAAGCGCTCTCATAAAACTTTCTCTCATTGTTAATTATTGCAGCAGAACTTAGACTTCTAAACCTATCTTCTAAATCGTATCGATTATTAGCCTTTGATATATGAACTACAAGGTTAATAATGTCAATGTCAATATCCCCCTTTTCAAATAATGACATCATGTACTGAGCATTTGCCTCGTGACCAATACTTAGGTTGATACGGTAATAGTCTGGGACCAACGCAGTAAGCCAGTTAATAACAGCAAAATGAGGGATGAAAAATGTACCAGTATCAATGTTTATGAAATGGTTAATCTTATTAATCTCCTTTAAATACTCTGTGGTGGATGTGTTTTTTAAATATGATAATATGTNAAATGTTCGAACATAGGCTTTCTAAAGTTCACGTTTGCACCCTGTTGAGCTTATGCATGAAATATACTTTCTCGACCAAACATGGAAGCTAAAAACAAAGCTGTTTCATGTTCTTCATTCCTCTCGTCGACATTAACAATTTTGTCAAAAACTATAGTTGGCATATCCTTGATATCAACGCGTTTTACAAGTCTAATTAAAGCGCTCTCATAAAACTTTCTCTCATTGTTAATTATTGCATCAGAACTTAGACTTCTAAACCTATCTTCTAAAACGTGTCGATTATTTGCCTTTGATATATGAACTACAAGATTAATGATGTCAATGTCAGTATCCCCCCTTTCAAATAATGACATCATGTACTTACCATTTGCCTCGTGGCCAATACTAAGGTTGATACGGTATTGGTCTGGGGCTTTTTCCGTTAGCCAGTTAATTACAGCAAAATGAGGGATTGAAAATCTACCCTTATCAATGTCAAAGAAAGTGTTAATCTTATTTATCTCGTTTGCATAATCTGTGGTGGATACGTTTTTACAATATGAAAATATGCCTTCTATGTTTTCAACGGTTTTATTGGAAAAAGTTGTTAATAAAATTTCAAAAATAAGTTTTGAATGACCGTATGTGCCAGAAAAAACTCGATCAAATTGATAATTGTAAAACCTGCTTAGACTAACTGAATGCAAATCTTTAGTGTCACTGCTATTCAACAATGATGCAATTAGAAAATTGGTTGTTTCCGGAAAACTTTCATTATAGTTCACGAGCAAATAAGAACGTATGTCCATCAAGTTACGTTTCTCAAGATGATGTAATTGTACGACATGGAAATCTGTTGCTAACTTTTGATTTGAACGTAGTTTTCTACTTAAAATAATGAATTTTATCCACTGCGGAAATTTATGCGCACGGTTGTACAACATATTCGTAATCAGATTTTCGTTTCGTTCACTAATATAACATTCATCCAGTGCATCTATTAGTATCATTTTTGTTAAACCTGGTCGTTCTTCAGTGTTTTTCAAAGGAAAATACAAACACCTGTCCAAGCAACCAAGTGGATCATTATCACAGTTCTGATCAGAATAAAACATTGAACACATACTGTCCTTACCTAGGTTCGACCGGAATTCTGGGTTGTAATTTGCAAGCATTGTTGAAATGCGACGAATAAATACGCTTGGAAGTTTAGTAGACAAAACGTCAAACTTACAGAGATGAAAAGCTATCAAGTCTTGTCTTATTCTTGCTCCCTGGTCACTTCCATTTGCACAGATCAGATGAGCCGCTACTGCAGATTTTCCGTAGCCCATTGCTGCTTCCAGCAGGATACCGTGCTTGTCTGAAGTGTCGTTGTAGACGTATTGCTCGATTAGGTCTAATAGCCACTCACGCCCTACCAACTTCCGGTGGTCGGTGTAATATGCAAGCAGAGGAAATACCTCTTGTTCTGACCCATTCCTCTCGGATAAGCATCCTGAAATTAATTCACAAGAAACGACTTTACACATAAGAAAGAAAAAACATACATATTTTATTTTATTTTAAACATTGAAAAAAAAATCAGAAATTACTTTCAAAGAATACTCATTTCGCCGAATATCAAATCAATGATGTACCACTGTTTCATATTATTGGACATGTTTAAAAAACGTAACAATATTGTGTAACAACAAATATCAAAAAAGATATACGGCGTTGGTCTTTGTTTGTGTTGGTGAAAAATAATCATAAAAATAAATCAGATCAAAGATAGAATGTCATCTTATCTGCACAGTTATCAACTGAATCACACCCACGTGAATTAAAGTGTATTGCGCCAGTTTTTGTGACTTATTTCAAAGCGCAAATCATTCAAACATCTTTCAAATATTTATACGCGCGTTCTTGGAACAGGCTTTTTAATAGTTTGTCGTACAGAGCTTTTAGACTCGAGTCTTTAATGGTATCGTGAATAATCGCGATCATTCAAAAATTGGTGGAATAATTCCTATAAATTATGAAAGGTATCTATCATGTTTTTGTTTAAAACATATTAAGAATTTATTATTTGTAATTCATGTGTGCATGATAAAAATTGAATACGCCAAATCGTTTAGATATTTCTTGTCTACAGTAAAGTAATTTTGGATTCGCCCAAGGAAACGCGATCGCGTTGATATCACGATTCCGAGACAGGCTGACTGCGAACTAACCTTAATACCTTGCGAAATGGAAATGNTGTTCACACACGAAGGTTTGAAAGTAAAGGTGTGTATTTTTACATTTTACACGTAACTCAAACTAATTGTCATCCATGGGAATATTTTTCTCATTGGTTTCTTTGAATAAAACATAGAAAACATTTATTTGGCCATACAGTCTGTTTATACCTGTCAAACCTGTGTCGAACTGAGTTTGCATTACAAGAGCTTCTCTTCTGGCAACACAGGTAACGCCAACTACCGCAAGGCAAGTAATACAAAGTAATATAAGAAGCAAACAGAAAAAAAGTTTGGTTTGCAACAGTTTCTGTCTAGATTTTGCAATCTTTTAATTTCACAAATAACTTCTACCCTTTTAGATATATTATGTTGAATGACTTGGTGATTTAAAACATTATCAATGCAAACAAATATTTGTTTGCTTTCAGCTTCATCTATTTCAGGTCCCGAATGCATGATTTTGTTTCTTTTGTCTCTCAACGCATCGGCTGCTCCAATTATAGTTCTGGGGAATTGTAAACATCTTTTCCAAACATTCAAACACACGGACACGTCAGAGAGATTAATGTTTGTCTTATCCCATCCTGGCATTATGAATACTTCTACGATATTTTTGTAATCCACTGGCCATTCCCACGACTTCATTTCCGTCCATTTGATCCTTTTATGAGATGAATTGATTTCAAGATGATTTTTCCAAGTGATACATGTTTGGCACCATCTGAAAGTACAGCATTGGAGTTAAAAGCATGGAAAGCATATTACATGTTTAACTTGTTGATGAACTGTATGGATTGTCATATTGTATAAGTATGTGTATGTGTTTAAGAATAATTTTTCGGCGAAGCTGTTATGAGTTCACTTAAAGCATAGATTTGTTTGCGATAATATATGCAGAGGCAACATGGAACGCCAATCAAATTAATTTTCTAAATTAAGGGAAATCAACGTATTCCAATAACGGTTACATTCTCGTCGAGGATTAAAATGCTCATAGTTAATTCAATAAGCGACTAAAATTAAAATGTAAACATATGTAAAACTAACACTCCATAACTGAAGATAATTATGCACACGTTTTTTTATTAAGCTCACGTCTATCTGTCTGCAATATTTATTTGTCATATACAAACCATAACGTGATACAGTTCTGCAATTTGTATAAACAAGCAAACTATAAAAGGTTACTATGTCATTTACGTGTTCCCTAAAAAGGCATTTAAAACAAGAATATATATAACAATAAATTCCATTTTTTGCCCTCTAAATGACGTGTTTATGACATCTAGAAATCGCGTAATAAAATGTTGATATTTAAATTGTTCAATGTTTAAGTAAAACACATTTCATAGTATAATACACATGTCAGGTGTTATTGTCATGACACAGGGCAAAATATTATATTTGTATTATTTTTTTTATTTTTTTTGGTTTCAAACTTTTTATTAAAAAAAAATAAGTACATATAATAACAGAGCATAGGTCAGTT
>VMBQ01010461.1:6607-24993 GCA_007657795.1 Dreissena rostriformis | reverse complement strand
GGCCCCAGTCCCCCAGAGTGTAGCAAGGGCCCTGGGCTCCTTTTTGGTAAATGTCTCGTAGCTGATGATAGTGATTTTACCATGCACATAAACTTCAGCATTATGTAGAAGGGGGTGAGCCGGTAGAAATGTTGACAGCACTTACTGACCTCAAAGGCATACTGATTTCAAAATCCACCAATGTCACCTTCCTACTTAATGCAAAATGTTTATGTATTATACACAATGATTTATAAATAACAACCATGTTACCATTAAATTAAAATTTTATAATAGTAGTGAATGCCGTTATTTGAAATTTAGTGTTTGCAACATGCACTTTGTCCATGTCCAACTATGTGTAGTTGAGACATCAATGTCAATGTCTGTGATACATCTGCAGTAGTACATGTACATGTCTAAATGTAAGGGGAACTTTCTTTTTTCAAGACGCTTGCACATACGGGTGGCTTTTCCCACCAATCTGGTCAATTTTCAGTT
This sequence comes from Dreissena rostriformis, assembly GCA_007657795.1. Classification (NCBI taxonomy): domain Eukaryota; kingdom Metazoa; phylum Mollusca; class Bivalvia; order Myida; family Dreissenidae; genus Dreissena; species Dreissena rostriformis. Next base: position 24,513 of record VMBQ01010461.1, on the reverse strand, counting down.
TAATTAAAATTATGCAGTGTAGCTATTAAAAGAATAGTATGTACCAAGAATGTCGGTGTTACTCTCTTTACCAATTATACATGTAAATGCATTTTAGTTGGATTTTAGTTGGATTTTAATGCATAAATATGCATCTTATCTGGAGCTCTGATTTATATTTACAGCTACCATTTTTTGTATGTAAATATGTGTATGAAACTCTATTTTCAGGATTATCTGTACAAGTTCAATCCCAGGATCAAATCAATATTATGGGGAAAGGGCAACCCATGGAAAGAGAAGTACTTCATTATCCGACGAGTTGGGAACAAGCCTGTGCTGGAATGCTTCAACAAAAAGCCCAAAAACAAAAATTCTCCTCCAAAAAGTGAGTTGAGTTTATTGTGATTTGTTGATTTATATCCTTCTGTTTTGTTAATTGTGTGGAATAATTATAATTGCCTTAAAAATACATAATCAGTATTTATTGAAGTTTCTTCTATAAGTCCTGTTTTAATAAATCTTATTATACCCCCATTACCATTGGTAATGGGGGCTATATAGGAGTCACTTTGTCGGTCGGTCTGTCTGTCGGTCTGTCCCGAAAATTATCCGATCTTCACCAAACTTGGTCAGCAGTTGTATCTGGATGATGTCTAGGTCAAGTTTGAATATGGGTCATGCCGGGTCAAAAACTAGGTCACGGGGTCACTTAGTGTGTTTTAAACCAAAAGTTTGTCCGGACCATAACTATGTCATTTATCGTTAGATTTTAAAATGACTTGGTACATTTGTTCACCATCATTGGACGGTGTGTCGCGCGAAAAAATTACGTCAATATCTCCAAGGTCAAGGTCACACTTTGACTTCAAAGGTCAAATGCTTGTCCAGGCCATAACTATGTTGTTCATTGTGAGATTTTAAAATCATTTGGCACATTTGTTCACCATCATTGGACGGTGTGTCGCGCGAAAGAATTACGTCGATATCTCCAAGGTCAAGGTCACACTTTGAGTTCAAAGGTCAAAAATGGCCATAAATGAGCTTGTCCGGGCCATAACTATGTCATTCATTGTCAGATTTTAAAATCATTTGGCACATTTGTTCACCATCATTGGACGGTGTGTCGCGCGAAAGAATTACGTCGATATCTCCAAGGTCAAGGTCACACTTTGAGTTCAAAGGTCAAAAATGGCCATAAATGAGCTTGTCCGGGCCATAACTATGTCGTTCATCAAGGGATTTTGAAATCATTTGGCACATATGTTCACCATCATTGGACGGTGTGTCGCGCGAAAGAATTACGTCAATATCTCCAAGGTCAAGGTCACACTTTGAGGTCAAAGGTCAAAAATGGCCATAAATGAGCTTGTCCGGGCCATAACTATGTCGTTCATCAAGGGATTTTGAAATCATTTGGCACATATGTTCACCATCATTGGACGGTGTGTCGCGCGAAAGAATTACGTCAATATCTCCAAGGTCAAGGTCACACTTTGAGGTCAAAGGTCAAAAATGGCCATAAATGAGCTTGTCCGGGCCATAACTATGTCGTTCATCAAGGGATTTTGAAATCATTTGGCACATATGTTCACCATCATTGGACGGTGTGTCGCGCGAAAGAATTACGTCAATATCTCCAAGGTCAAGGTCACACTTTGAGGTCAAAGGTCAAAAATGGCCATAAATGAGCTTGTCCGGGCCATAACTATGTCGTTCATCAAGGGATTTTGAAATCATTTGGCACATATGTTCACCATCATTGGACGGTGTGTCGCGCGAAAGAATTACGTCAATATCTCCAAGGTCAAGGTCACACTTTGAGGTCAAAGGTCAAAAATGGCCATAAATGAGCTTGTCCGGGCCATAACTATGTCGTTCATCAAGGGATTTTGAAATCATTTGGCACATATGTTCACCATCATTGGACGGTGTGTCGCGCGAAAGAATTACGTCAATATCTCCAAGGTCAAGGTCACACTTTGAGGTCAAAGGTCAAAAATGGCCATAAATGAGCTTGTCCGGGCCATAACTATGTCGTTCATCAAGGGATTTTGAAATCATTTGGCACATATGTTCACCATCATTGGACGGTGTGTCGCGCGAAAGAATTACGTCAATATCTCCAAGGTCAAGGTCACACTTTGAGGTCAAAGGTCAAAAATGGCCATAAATGAGCTTGTCCGGGCCATAACTATGTCGTTCATCAAGGGATTTTGAAATCATTTGGCACATATGTTCACCATCATTGGACGGTGTGTCGCGCGAAAGAATTACGTCGATATCTCCAAGGTCAAGGTCACACTTTGAGTTCAAAGGTCAAAAATGGCCATAAATAAGCTTGTCTGGGCCATAACTATGTCATTCATTGTGAGATTTTAATATTACTCTCCACATTAATTTTGTTCACAGGCATTGGATGGCGTATCATGCCAAAGAATTTAAGAGTTCAAAGGTCAAAATGGCCATAAATGATAATGGCATAATAAATTTTAAAAATTGCCATAAAAAAGCTTCTCTTGTTTTGTGAGACAGCATGCAAAATATTCTGTGTCAATGCAGCATGTGGGGGTATACGTCACGTTAGTGACAAAGCTCTAGTTTAACATGTGTTTAGGCATACATACATTGAAAGAGCAAGACTTTTCAAAGAAAAGGCAAGCTAATCTTCCCGTGTCTGCGCTGGCCTCTGTACTAGGTTAAAGTTTCCTCTCAATTGTTTGAAAACAAATCAAGAAACTTTATCTTTACATACATTGTTTGTGTACCTTGTATCAAGTCTTCACTTCTAAGTGCCAATGGGATGGGATGAAAGTATACTGTTAGTCACTGTTACCAGTGATTTTTGTTGCTCAAAATTACCACTGATATGCTGCTGTTTACTAATGGCACAAAGTTAACAGTTTTTCCAAAAAATCTGACCAAAGTTCCCCCAAAATGGCCAAAAGTTTGCAATAAAATCAATCAGAAATGTTATCGATGTTAAAACCATGTGAACACTTTTGAAGTCACATTTTTTTGTCTAATCAGCATCACACTTTATCACAATGTTTGTTCTTAGATATCTCATCCCAGTTAATAAATGGTTCCAGGTAAAAAGCCAACTAAGAAGCCATTTATATAAAACAAACATCACAAAAGCTGCTTAGTTCAGTTCATTTCCTTTGGATACTTTCTGCGTTTGTGGAATTTTTTAGTTTAAAGGAAGTCTCTTTTAAACTAAAATCCAGTCTAAGGAGAAAGTGTCTTCCCTGATTAGCCTAATTTTCATGAGTCTAGTAAGCAAATGAGGTAGGAGTGCTGGGACACACTGCGGGGCCACACATAATGCAGCCTCGGAAGCTCCTTATAAACCTCGAAAATACACACACATAGGAAGGTTTGCTTCAGAATCATTTGAACTTCAATTAACCTTAGAATGTACTCATCTGTTCATCAGAATCTCCTGACTATCATATGTTACTGTCTGTACCTGTTTGTAGTGTCTATACTTTTAATTTTAAATGTTGACAGTAGTTTAAATTCGTGCATCTGCTACATGCTTTGATATGTGTATGTACAGAACACTTTATTTACATCAGAAAGGTACTCTTTTTGAACAATTAACACAAGCAATATCTACAAAGAATGTCCTTTTATATATCTCCACTGTAGGTAAAATTGAATTATGGCCCAGTTTTCGAGTGGAGAAAGTGACGAACATGAAGAATCGAGCGTACGTCTTCCAGATTACGACTCCAGCTGAGACGGTTTGTCTGTCGTCTGACGAGCAAAGGAACATGGACATCTTTGTCTTTTTTCTGCAGATACAAACTAGACTCAAAGATCAAATCAGAGGTGAATACATATATGTATATGTATATGTCCAATTAGTATCTAGACCTGAAATATGTTGTGTTTTATATAACAACAAATATACCTCTACTTTTTGTTTGAACTTGACATTTCATCAGGGTTGACATAATGCTCTGGTCAAGGCTTTCATGCAACAACTCTATACATGTATCTCTAAAACTACTACAGTTAGTCATGTGTAACTAAACACGACTTCAAGGTCATCATGTAAATAGGGCTGTAGCTCCGCCCCATTTATTGGAAGAATTGTACTGCAAGCTTCTTTACTTTTGGCTGATATTTTCACCATATAAAAATATGTATAGGTCATGAAGTTAATTGTACTCTTTGTTACAAAGTTTTGTAAGTCAATATTAGGCACACATGAAAATTAGGGTTCGTGAAAATCAAGTCAAACACAAATTCTGAGCGCCAAAACCTGGAGGTCTTGGTCAAATGAAAGCCTGGTATGCAGTAACACTTAGTAAATCTCCAGTAAAACTGACTGACATTAGCATATCCCTAATGGTTTACTATATTGCATGTCATAAAGGAGTAACTCCAAGCTATGGTGTTGTGTTTCAGATGACTATTTCCCAGTGCAGCCTGAGAACTCGGAGGCTCACCGCCGTATAGGGGCCAAGGGCACCCACTGCCTCCTACATGTATCCCCCTATGGAATCACCCTGGCTCTCCAGGTGGGCAATGTGCAGTGAGGCTCAGTTATATTGGCCAAGCAATGTAGTACCTACATAGATATAGTCTTTTTTTTTCTTTGATGATCACTCGCATCAGAGTGTCTGTAAGTCATGTTGCATATACTGTAGAATCACTAATTTTCGCAGCGTCTAATTTTTGCGCTTTTCGCCCTCCCGCTATGGTTCGACTTTATGACCACCCTGAATATTTATTGATTTTACCAGTATTATGTTCTCTACAGATTGCATGTTTGTCCATATTTATACAAAATAAATAGTTCTAGAATATACATCTGTTTCATTTTACTAACATAACTAATGTGTTATTTAAGAATTTCAAATAAACCAAAAGATTTTCAAAGTATATATCTTTTTAAATGTCATAGGCAAATTTTATATTCACAATTCTGTTGCATATGTTTTTTTTATGATTGTCATATTTTCGTGAATAACTATGTAGGCATATTTTTATGCCCCCTTTCAAAGAAAGGGGGTATATAGTTTTCGCACTGTCCGTCAGGCGGTCAGGCTGTCGGTCTGNTAATAATAATAATAATAATAGTTTAATAAAATGTAGGCGCTGTATTTCTCAAAAACATTTACACAGTTATACTTTTATGTAGTGACAAAGTTACAGTTGGGGGCATCCGTGTCCTGTGGACACATTTCTTGTTCTTGAAGTAATTTACTATCTTTGGTTGTTCCTGATATTGAACAGTCATACCCACACACAGTGTGTTTGATGAGCATGAATTAATTTGTTTCACATTTCTATTTATATTTCAGTCAAATAGATCCGTACTTGCTCAGTGGCCATTGAAAAGTGTCCGCTCATATGAGAGTTCAGAGAAGGGTCAGATTTCTCTAGAGGCCGGCCGGGTGGCCCCTATGGGAGATGGCATGTATATATTCAACACAGAAGTGGGCGTCGACAACATCATGTATGATTTGATTGACAGATATGTGCTGGACGCATTGGAACAAATTCAGGTACAACAATTAGTTTGTCATCCATGTACATGTGAAAAGTGATTTTTACCCCTTATAATAAAATAAAAGTGTAATATTTACACCATCATTTATAGTTGCATATACTTGTTCCATTCAATTTGGTGTTATTATTTAAAAGTAACAAGAGATCTTTCCAACCCTTATTTATTCAAATTCACAATCATGTTTCTATGAGTATTATAAATTGAATGTTATGAGTATGTACAGTTTTCCATTTACCGCTAATGTTCAGTCTGCAAAAAAAGACACACTCCTGACGCCTTGGACGTCCATAATATGATTGTAGGACAAATGGCACCCGGACAATCGTTTGTCCGGAGTTACAATTTAATTGGGTGCCGTTTGTCCAGGTCGACAAACTTACCGGGAGCCGTTTGTCCGCGTCAACAAATTTACTGGGTGCCGTTTGTCCGGGATTGCAAAAAAACACTGGGTGCCGTTTGTCCAGATACCCCATAATATGGGTCTATGAAAATCATGAGATTGGTTGCCCAACGGGCATGTTAAAATAATGATGACCATTTGTACAAAAATGGTCTGCTATTTGCAATTTTTAATCCTCAAAGAAAGATGCAAACAAGTAACTGACCATTTAAACACATGCAAAATGCTTGTCAGGTTTATTATTCGTAGAAATTTGAAGATGAACTGAATGTTGTTCACTGTAGCCGGGCAATCGAGGTGGTACAGAGGAGGTTGAGGACTATGTGATAGAGGCAGAGAGGCTCCTGGGCCTCACAGTCGTGTCAGCCTGCACATCAGACAACTCAGACATACGCCTCATACTGCAGGAGAACTGGAGCACAGACCTGCCCACCCAGGACACACAAGGTACCTTACCTATCTGTAAACAACTGATCACTATACTATATGCTAAACATTGACTTTTTTCTGGGCTAGTAGTAGATTTTTCTCCTCCCAATGAAAATAGTGTATCTATTTGATAAATATAGTGTATTAATCAGTCACAAAACAGCAAGCTTTCATGGAGCTTGGGATTGTATATGGGGTGTGACAGGTAAAGGTCAAGATCACTGTTCCTAAAAATAGAATAATGGGTTCCAGTGAATAACTTAAGTTAGGATGGAGGTAATGGATGGAGCTTTTGTATGTAAATTGCTTATATGCAGACCTAAAATAGAAGTTGGCTTGGGGCCAGTCAGGTTAAGGTCAAGGTCACTGTAACTTAAATAAAAACAACAGATTTCTGCATAGTTACTTGAAAATGGATGTAATTATTTGGCTGAAATTGTTTATGAAGGAAACTTACTTGCTGTTTCTCGTTGTATTTTTTGTTAATAGGGAGTTCAGTGAGTAGCATATTAAAATATGTGATATTAAGGTGCTCGAAAAATAGTAGGCTGCTAAGGTTGATGGAACACTATCATGTCATTTGTTCTTACTTCATTTTGTAACATTTAGAATTGTGAGTACACAACCTAGTTTTTGCTTCTTTCTTTTCTGTTCAGATTCAGTTCGTCCACGCCAGATTGTCCATACAAGGCTCACCCATGCTGGCTCTTTAGGCAGTGTAAACAGTCAAAACAGGTGAGATATATCCATACTGGACGTGTAAACAGTCAAAACAGGTGAGATATATCCATACTGGATGTGTAAACAGTCAAAACATGTGAGATATATCCATACTGGACATGTAAACAGTCAAAACAGGTGAGATATATCCATACTGGATGTGTAAACAGTCAAAACAGGTGAGATATATCCATACTGGACGTGTTAACAGTCAAAACAGGTGAGTTATAGAGATATATCCATACTGGATGTGTAAACAGGTGAGATATATCCATACTGGACGTGTAAACAGTCAAAACAGGTGAGTTATAGAGATATATCCATACAGGACATGTAAACAGTCAAAACAGGTGAGTTATAGAGATATATCCATACTGGATGTGTAAACAGTCAAAACAGGTGAGATATATCCATACTGGATGTGAAAACAGTCAAAACAGATGAAATATATCCATACTCGACGTGTAAACAGGTGAGATATATCCATACTGATCATGTAAACAGTCAAAACAGGTGAGATATATCCATACTGGATGTGTATACAGTCAAAACAGGTGAGATATATCCATACTGGACGTGTAAACAGTCAAAACAGGTGAGAAATATCCATACTGGACGTGTAAACAGTCAAAACAGGTAAGGTATAGCGTTACTTGAGGTGTAAACAGTCAAAACAGGTGAGATATATCCATACTGGACTTGTTAACAGTCAAAACAGGTAAGATATAGCGATACTGGATGTGTAAACAGTCAAAACAGGTGAGATATAGGCATTCTGGAGGTGTAAACAGTCAAAACAGGTGAGAAATAACCATTATGGAAGTGTAAACAGTCAAAACAGGTGAGATATAGCCATTTTGGAGGTGTAAACAGTCAAAACAGGTGAGACATAACCATACTGGAGATGTAAACAGTCAAAACATGTGAGATATAACCATTATGGAGGTGTAAACAGTCAAAACAGGTGAGATATAGCAATACTGGATGTGTAAACAGTCAAAAGAGGTGAGATATATCTATTCTGGAGGTGTAAACAGTCAAAACAGGTGAGATATATCCATTATGGAGGTGTTAACAGTCAAAATAGGTGAGATATATCCATACTTGATGTGTAAACAGTCAAAACAGGTCAGATATGGCCAAACTGCATGTGTTAACAGTTAAAACAGGTGAGACATATCCATACTGGATGTGTAAACAGTCAAAACAGGTGAGATATAGCCATTCATGTGGTGTAAACAGTCAAAACAGGTAAGATAAAGCCATTATGGAGGTGGAAACAGTCAAAACAGGTGAGGTATAGCCATTCTTGAGGTGTAAGCAGTCAAATCAGGTGAGATATAGCAATACTGTATGTGTTTGCGCAGTATAATGTACTTTGTGAAATAACCGGATTTGGACATAATTATTTGTTACGCACTTAAATTCTTCAATCGGTCTTCTGACAAAATATATGAAAATTAATATTTGGCGAATGATAATAGTTTCACAGTAAATGAAGAGGTTTCTTTGTTTTTGCCTATCCAGCTACTATTCTTTACAGTTCGTCATCTCAGCCAGTTCCTCCGAGGTCTATTAGGGACAACATCTCAGTTCAGCCGATGAGGAATTCCCCTCAGGTGCCTCGCTCCCTGCCCCCCATCCTGAATTCACCCTCGGTTGGACCAAGGCGGGGCTCCAACCAGAGTCACTCCAGCCTGGCCGACCGCCCTCCAGCGCCGACCCCCATGGCCACTAGTGCCCCAGCCAGGGTGGCTCCACCGTTGGCCAGTCCTTACCTTAGAATGGACTCTTCCGGTCAGTGATTAGAGTAGGGCTGCTTTTGTAGGCAGCTAGTTTTAATATCAAATATAAAACGGTGCTTAATGCTTGTGCCTAAAGTGTATTACATATGAGCTGCTAGACTACATTGGGCTCACACTGACAACATCAAAGCAGTGAATGGCTACACTGTTTACAGTATTATAGAGCATTATATTCTACTATTTCTTATTCGTAAGGAAACTATATGCAGTTGTCAATGTTTTATTGAAAGAGTCATACATTTGGCTTCTTGAATATCCAGCAGGAGGATCTGTACCTACACTCGGCAAATTTAATCTGCCATTATATAATGTCCTGTCCATTTCAGTGGGCCGGTGTGACAGTGTTCCAGCCTCCACATTCTCTCCAGGCTCGGCAGACTGGGTCCCTCCACCGACATTCAGGTACTGAACAGGCCTCAATGCTCCTGTTCTGATTGGGGCATACATTTGAGCCTTGTTCTGGGAAAACTGGGCTTAATGTATGTGTGTAAAGTGTCATCCCAGATTAGCCTGTGCAGTCCACACAGGTTAATATGGGACGACAATTTCCACCTAGCCTGGATTTTCTTTTACAAGAAACTGGGAACACTGGGCTTAATGTATGTGTGTAAAGGGTCATCCCAGATTAGCCTGTGCAGTCAACAAAGTCTAATATGGGATGACACATTCTGCCTAGACTGGATTTTCTTTTACAAGAAACTTTGTTTTGAATGTTAAATTACAAAAACGTTGAACACGTTTTCCCTGATTAGCCTATGCGGACACTTTATGCATGCATAAGCCCATGTTTACCAGAACGCAGCTCATTCAATTGTGTACCTACATTGTAGGTATCGTCAGATATAATTGTGTACCTAGGTATCGTCAGATATAATTGTGTACCTAGGTATCGTCACATATAATTGTGTACCTAGGTATCCTCAGATATACTTTGTGTACCTAGGTATCGTCAGATATACATTTTAAAGGAAGCTTTGTTCTTTGTACGTATGGAGGCATATGTTACTCATCTTTCAATACATTCTTTCTTGTGTTGTCTGATTTCAGTGCTGCCATGAGACAAGTGTCCTCTTCACCCATAGCTGAGAATGGACCCTACCAATCTGATTCTTACTTGCACCCAGTCTCTAGTCTGGTCACATCCACTCCAGTGACCAAGGGTGGCAGCCAGACCATGAACAATTCCTATCTTACTTCAGTGTCCTTATCAGAAAGCAGTCCAGCAACCACAACTGAATCCAATCATTCTGCCAGGCACAAGGACACGTACCTGGGAATGAGATTCAAGAAAAATGTGAGTCCAAAATCAAAGCATACCGGTGCACACAAGCAGCACAGCATTGACACGGTCGTCCCAGTGTCTGTGCAGTCCAGGGCTCGTAGGCTGCGCTCAGTGAGCTGTGAGGACCTGAGTGACTACCTGAGGCAGGTGGTGTATGACCCGGTCTCCAAGAGCATGAATGACCTACTGGACGAGGGCACGGGGGAGGACTCCTACATGGGGGCCGAGCCATTCCCCAGGCTGCAGTCCTTCTCAGGGGTCATTGAAAAACACATGCACATCCCCGATAGCTATTACAATATTGATGGCTTGAAAGGGAAAATCTATGATGGCCCAGGACTCTCTGTAGCTGAAATTCGTAAGAGGTTTTCTAAACGGTCAGCTTCCAGAATACGTCGCTCTGTGTCTAATCCAAGTTTTATTGGCTCATTGAGTGTAGAGAAAATTAATGAAGCAAGAATCAATGTTGGCATTCTTTCATCACATTCCAGTCCAAGCCACAGTCGGTCATCGTTACTTGATGTATTGGCTGATGGGTTGAAGCGCAAGCTGCATATGGACTCTAGGGGGGAGTACTCGCCTGGGGGTGTGGGTGGTGGGAGCCCGTCACACAGCAGCAGTCGGGCCAGCAGTGGCCAGCCCAGCCCACACAACAGTCTACCCAGGAGGAACAAACACACCCAGGACCATGACATCATTGCTGCAACTAGCGTCAAGGGAATTAACATCACAAAGAGGAGTAGATCTTTCAGAAAGCACAAAAGTGAACATGACCACTCTGGAAACCAGACTAATCACTACCAATCTATGGGAGAGCCTGCTAAAACTGGGGCGGAACAAAATGTAAATCTCAGTGGACAAACTAGCCGCAACCAAGTTCCAGTGTTATATACTAATTTGGAAAATAAAGAGAATGAACAGACAGCTGTTGTTGAAATTGAATCACAAGGGATTGAATTGAACTCCAAGAAAGAGGGGCCAAAAGTGTCTATGAAACCTAAGGCAGCTCCAAAGCCACAGAAACTTGTTGGTGCTAATGCTGTCAAAGAAACCACAAGTGTATAGCTTGATGGATGTGTTCAAATATTATGTTTCATTTGGTATACCTTCCATAATGTGCAAGTATTTAACTTCACAATATACATTTAACATTCCATTTGCTGGACAAATGTGAATTAGATGTCAGTTACCGAACATGATACATAGGTAGAATAGAAAATTGGTGCACATTACCTGGCATGTATTGATAGGTTGTATATTATATTCAAAATGTGCAGGTATATTTTATGCCTCTAAAATATGGGCTCTAAATGAGAAATTAGGACTTAATGTAAATATGTTTAACTTTTTGATAAACATTTTGTTGTTGTTGCTGCTGATGTAAATCTTGTAGTTTTATGACAGCTGACATTGTTGAAAGTCATCACTTATTTGTTTTTATTATATACCTGTTTAATGCTTTAAACAAAATACAGGTTGTATAAATCGTTGAAATAAATCCGTATTATGCTACTCGCTGTTTTCCGATTCCGTAATACCATACTAGCTGGACTACTTTCTTCGACCCATTTAATGACGTCACATTTTAATGACGTCACATTTAATGACGTCACATTTTAGTCATTGTTTTGTCAGTTTTGTTAAAGCAAACAAATACAATTGATAACTGTTTTCATTAGTTGTTGTATATAATAAAAGGAATATTACGCTTGTCAATTTTTTTAAGTGTTTGTATCAGTCTCGTGGCTTGCGCTATTTCGTATCACACTCGAGGCTCCGCCTCTCGTGTGATACGTCATCACACAAGCCACTCGACTGATGCAAACTCTTGGAACAATTGACTAGCGTAATATTCGGTATGTATCAATGTCGTGACCTTTTCAAAATGGCCATGTGCGATTTAAGGTTGTCTTTTTATTTTGTTTTTTCATTGTTATATGCATTGAATAATTTTGAAATAAATCGGCACAAATATATGAGATGATGTGTCACATGCAAAAAGCACATTACTACTTTCCAATAAAGGCCAAGGTCATACTTTGACAGTTCAAAATACAGCACTTCTAATGTCAAACCTCTTGTTACATATCTTTGTGATTAATAATCTTCAGTGATAGCTCTGCTTATATATGCATTTACAAAATTGAGGACTGTCAACTTCACTTGCACAGTTTACTAAAAACATTCCGTTTATTTTGTGTTTGCGTTCCATGTTCCTTGTGTCATTAATTGTTATTTATGTAACAGGCATTTCATTATTGTCTTGTTCCATTCCTACAATAAAGCCATCAGTTGCTTGAGCGCATAATTGGGGAAGCGTCAGTTTGCTGATATTCTTGTTTTTGATATTTTATATACCTGTATATTATCTGTTTTCCCGGTGATTGCCCGCAGGGAATAAGCTATGCAGCTCATGGTCACTTTGTCATAATAATTGTATGCGGAAAAATATATCATTTCACAGTAATAACTGTTTTACATGTTTTCTGTATTTCATGTAGGAAAGTGTTACCCTCGTAAGTAATCATTTTAAGATTATGTATCAACAATTTGTATTAGTATTAGGAAACAAGGAGTGTCAATCTTGTATTCACTGTTTCCTTGTCTCCAAGCCATTGTGCACAGTTTTCGAGTGCATGTCTCATATATTAGTATCTGGTCACCATTATTGTTTGAAAATCTCTGCCATTCAACAAGTGATTTAAAGAGATGGGTTTGCAGTTGGCTGAATTTAGGGCTGGGTCTGGTTAGGACGTGATCCTCCTAACCTGTTATGTATTGTCCAGTTATCTTCACATTATGAATGATATGCATACTTTAAAAGTCATACATTGTATTTTGGTGATTACCATAATATGGCAAAGGAATTCAATTTCAATCTTGAAGCATTAATAACTATATAGACTACATCACCATATGGCAACTTTACCCAGCATAGTTTATGTAGAATAAAAATTCTAGTAACAAAATGTGTACAAATTGGCTCATGCCAAATGAAATAATAAATGATTATGCACAACATTAGGTTTCAATGTTCAATTCTCCAAAGTATTACTATTATCATGCAAAATACTGGCATAACATGGCCAGTGAATGGGTAAAATAAAAGTTGTATTTAAACCAAGCATTACATCAGTTGGGCGACCAATATCCCTGGGGCATACAATATTAAAATATCTCTTAACAATTGCACATCCTTGGCTGGCCATATGGGGCATACATATTTTACAAGCATCTCTTGTTTATTGGTATTTAGGTCTCTTTACGTGGTGCATGTAGTTGTTGTGTGCACAGTCATAACACTTTTATAAGCCATTTTTTGTTATTATTAAAATTGTGGATTTGAATGCCCCCAGTAGGGTGGCATATAGCAGTTGAACTGTCTGTGTGTCTGTCCGAAAACTTAAACATTGGCCATAACTTTTGCAATATTGAAGATAGCAACTTGATATTTGGCATGCATGTGTATCTCATGGAGCTGCACATTTTGAGTGGTGAAAGGTCAAGGTCATCCTTCAAGGTCAAAGGTCAAAAAACAAAATCCAAGGGAAGTAACAAGCTTTGAAGGGAGATAATCTCTATACCTGCCAAATGATTAATAGAAATTTTATCTCAAAGCTTCACAGTAGGGGGCATTGTGTTTCAGACAAACACATCTCTTGTTTTCTATTGTTTCACATTTAACATATGATAAAGGTATATATGTTTTATTATAAATACAGAAAAGAAGTAACTTTTGGCTCACCTGAGCATGGAGTGCCCATAGTGGGCTATTGTTGTCACCCTATTTTTGGCGTTGCATATCATCCTTTTGTCAAATTTTAACAATTTACTACTCTAGAGGCAACATTTTTTTACCAATCTTGATGAAACTTGGTCAGAATTTTATTATTGACAATGTTAAGGCCATGTGCGAATCTGGGTCACATGCATCCAAAAGCTAGGTCTTAAGGTCAAATGTTAGAAAAACCTTGTTACCACTCTAGAGGCCTCTTTTATGACCCAATCTTGATAAAACCAGGTCAGAATGTTTATCTTGACAATATCTAGACCAAGTTTTAATCTGGGTCACATGTGTCCAAAAACTAGGTCACCAGGTCAAGCCTTAGAAAAACCTTATTACCCCTCTAAAAGGCACGATGTCAAATCTTAGAAAAAGGTTGTTATCACTCAAGAGGCCACATTTATGATTTAGTCTTCATGAAACTTTGTGAGAATGTTAATCTTGACCATATATACCTGGTAGGTCAAATTATCACAGGCCAAATGTTAGAAAAAACGTGTTATTGACCAAGAGGCCACATTTAGGGTTCAATTTTGATGAATCTTGGTCTGAATGTTTATCTTGACAATATATAGGCCAATTCTGAATCCAGGTCACATCTGTCCAAAAACTATGTTATCAGGTCAAATCTTTCAAAAACCTTGTTACCAGTCTAGAAGTCACATATTGATAAAACTGGGTCACAATTGTTATCTTTACAATATCCATGCCAAGTTTGAATCTGGGTCATGTTTGTCCATAAGCTATGTCACTAGGTCAAAATTGAAAAATGTTACCACTTAAGAATCCATAGTTATAACTCAATCTATATGAAACTTGGTAAGGATGTTTATATTGCCGATATTAATACCATGTTAAAGGGTCAATAACTAGATCACCAAGTCAATTTCCAATAATTGGTGTACAGTAATCTCAGCGGAGTGCTTATAGGGGCCATTATTGCTCTCTTTTGTTTTAAATATACATGTGTGTTTTGTATCATATATTTGTTATAAAATTGTTACCAAATGTTGTAGCAGAATAGGATGCCATTGTGTGTTCTTGTTACCTTGCATAATTGTGCTCTGCTCATAAAGTTGTTCAATAGTTAATAACAAAGTACTTGGTTGTTTTTAAACATGTGTATTTTGGTCATCACATTTCTTCTTGTAGAGATCAATAACATAACTTGTGTGGGGATTTGTCATGAAATACTTTAACCCCCGCTTTTCTCCCCCTACCTCTGATTCAAGTTGGAAAGTTATCAGTTTCTGAAATAAGTATGTTCACTTACTAGTACTGGGAAACCAGCTGGCCCAGGAAAAGTGTGAGTTGGTAGACTGACCACTGTTATATGACTTAAATAGTGTTTAAAACAGTGAATAAACCAAACTTAATAAACAAGAAGGAACAAATTCTTTGCCTTTACCTACATACCTGTAAAATGTTTAGCATTTAAGGTTGAGAATAACTTCTTGTTACTAGCATTTGTATATTTTACTTATGTATTTATGTAAATTCACAGGAGTTTTTTTTTTTATACTGACCTGAGTAAAGTGTAACTCTGATGTCAAACTTAATTAGAAAATCTAGAATCTCTTTCTTCAAACCATTCTTACAATGTGCTGATCATCAATGAGGGATATTGACTCTGTTTATTGTTTATTTTGTGTACAAACATCTAAATTGAAGACAATAAAATCAACATAACACAAGCGTGTTCTTTCTTCGAGTTATATTGTAAGACTGCTAATAAGACGTGGTTAGCGCTGGGAAGTGGTCAAGCATGGACAGACAGATAAAAATGCACAGGGTACATATATTTTACATGTATCCTCCTCTCTTTCAAAGTTGGCTGTCCAGTTATCACAGTAGTTGGTACATGCGCCTCTCACCTAGGCGACACAGGCTCAGTAATAACTTCCGGTACATGTGAGCTTGGTTGGTGGTCACCATACCTGACAGGTGTGGTTTCCTCCAAGTACTCCGGTTTCCTCCTACATCACAAGACCCAACCAAAATTGAAAATCTGTCAGTAAAAACTGGAACATTTTAGCTTTGATTCAAGATTCTTCTATATATGTGAGTCTAGTAAGGTAGGTAGGATTGCTGCGACACACTTCAGGTCAGCACATAATGCGGCTTTTTGGCGAGGAAGGATCTCATAAACTTTAAAATACACTCACTCATACATTTACCTCCAATAGCATTATAATATGAAGAGAAAATAGTATTAATATCATACATGCTGTATATGTTACATTTTCAAATTAAAATGCAAATGTTCACTTTAGTTAGAGGTTGTTCACTGTATTATATCTAAATTCTAAATGTTTATTTTTAATTATTTTTACATGGACAGCACAGTTTGTTTGTCTTTACAACTCTATGTGATTGTGTCTGATAAAAGCCATTAACTTATGCTGCTGATCTGTTAAATTGACCTGGGTCATTGCTGGGTTGAAGGGTACTGGAGTCTACTTGTGAGGAATTCTGTGCTAAGATGTTCGGCTTGAAATCAGTGATTCCATGGAAACCCTCATTGGTTTTGCATAAATGCTGATGATAAGGACGATAACCACGACTCCTAGTTTCATAGGATCTTTCACAATGTACCTGAATGACTTTGGCTGGAAACAAAATTTTACGTATCTTTTTCATGTATCCTCGGGTGACCGATAAGAAAACGAGTAACAGAATTTCTGAATTAACGCAAACAATGCAACAAGAAACAATTTACCTTCAAACATCTATTTAATTCCCGTGAACTCTATGTCAAATTTGTTTATTTACAGCATGTGTAACCACGCAAAGCGGATAGTTCCACACACACTGCAATATTATTCACTACTTGGGTGGGTGACCTAGTATCTCACGGAAAAGGAGAGTACTCGATTGCAATAGGCATTAGGCCAACTAAACTTAAAAATTAATTCAATGAACATATTTTATATAAACTTTAACAGTAATTAAACTTTATTCTTTTTACAATTTAACAAGTTTCTGTTTTATCGGTCATTCTTCTATTGAGCAACATGGGCACATAAAGTGCTCAAGAATTTCATAAACACAAACGTTCGCCATTTGTTCAAATAAATTATATTAAAAGATTTGAAGAAATAAACGTCTAATCGGGACGGGGTACTCCCACGGAACATGCGTATATCACCTGACGCTTTGTGCACGCACAGCTCTTACGCTAGAATCCTTGATGATTTCATGCAACATTTTCTGAAAATTGGGAGAAATTAAGTGAAAGTAATGTTTTTGAAAATAAATCAAACACATGTGTTTACACTATTTGCGTCGTCTGCTTCACTTCACAATTTATGTGGAAATTCAATGAAGAGGACCAATAAAATGTATGGAATATGGATACATTTGTATTATTTTAGTTGAAGGAATGTTTTGATACGCAATTATACCTGACCAAATCTTGGTTTTCACTGACTAATTTCGCGACATATACGGCCTCCTCCTCCCCATACAGCCAACCAAATCCACCCATTTAATGTTTATTTTATTCTTTAACATTGTAAAAATATTTAACAAATAACAAAGCAGTACTACTTGTACACTAAACTATGCATGATGCAAGGCTATATAGTAAATACCACAAAACCAAAGATAAAAAAGTTATGCATGTACAACCACCACATTATATGATTATGTCTCAAAATTTATGAACAATACAGTAGTAGCATAACACAACAAGAGCTGTGTTTGTCAGAAACACAATGCCCCCTAATGCGCCGCTTTGGTTTTTTTTTTTTTAAATTACCTTTGACCTTAAAGGATGACCTTGACCTTGACCATTCACCACTCAAAATGTGCAGCTCCATGAGATACACAAGCTAGCCAAATATGAAGTTGCTATCTTCAATATTGCAAAAATTATGACAAAACTTTAAGATTTATTAAAGTTTTGGACAGACAGACAGGCCAAAAACAATATACCCCCTCTTCTTCGAAGAAGGGGGCATAAAAAAAACAAGGGATGT
>VMBQ01010460.1:12496-27467 GCA_007657795.1 Dreissena rostriformis | reverse complement strand
TGTGGGGGTATACGTCACGTCAGTGACAAAGCTCTAGTTATTATAAGGGTCGCTAATAATTAGCAATTGCTATCGATTGATGTGTTGTACTGAAATAGAAGCCAACTGGGACCCAATCAAGTTCAAAGAAACTGTGTATTACTAGTTTACCACATGAGGTTAAAAATCCTGTGAAAACACAGATGCTGTATATCAAACAAATTGAATGCTTATCCATACACATTGGTGTTCCACATAAATTTACTTTCATTTTCGACTGATTTTTAGAAAATGGTTTGTACATATTGCATCAATCTAAATTTATAGTAAATTGACGATTGGTCCCTCTCCTTATACTCTCCCATTTGCCAAGTATCAGCTCGTTCATTGATAGCAGCTGTTATCCAAACAATTACTTATACAGGAATGTTGTCTGCGTTTAACCAAAACTTTGACCTTGAACATGTTCTTATAACTTTTTTGGAAGTATCTTTGCAAAAAAATAGAATATTCGAATATGAATTTTGGATTCGAGTATTCGGCCCATTTTCTAATATATTCGTATAAATGGTCCCATCCCTAGTCGAAACGCACCATATAACGTTATTTGGAATGTTCAGTGTGAAAAGGGGGGGCTATATACAAGATGACCCATATCACACCTTTCACACTTGTTTCTTTAACAATATACAAGTGTGTTCATGTTTCCCACATTTCCTGTCCATTGCAGGTATGAACCAGTTTGCGGGCTTGCAGGGTCCCAGGATGGTGGACCCGCGGGCTTTGAGGGGCCAGCTACCCCAGGGACTGGTGCCCGTCTCCCTCGGCAACCACCACTTCAACCCCCGCCCACTCACACCGCAGCAGCACCACCATCAGAAAAGTGAGGAGCTTGAGATTTTGTTAAATATTGGTTGAATGGATGACATTTTTCAGTACAAATGATTTATGCTTAATTTAATACTTTGAAATCATGTTGTTGTAATACCTTAGAGGAGCAATGTGGTCAGTAAATCGGAGTTACCTTCAAGTATCTTGAAATAACACATTTTGATAGAAGTGAAAGGGTGACTTTCTGACTTTTTATGCACCCTGAAAGTGGCAAGCAAATAGTCACCCCTTTGTCAATCAAATTTCGTATTTTGCTGTAATTTTGTTTATCCATGCTAAATGTTCATCCCATCATCTGGTGGTCACATACTTCTTTTCCATATCAAATATCATAATTAATAGAATGATAAATCATATTTGCTAATTCAAAGCCATTGGCTTATTTAGGGAGTAGCAATGTAACTTTGCACAGGCCAATCTGGGACGACACTTTGTGCACATTCAATAAGCCCTGTTTTCCCATAGCAAGGCTCAGTTATATTTTTGGGTATGTCAATTACATGGCGGTACACTGTATGTGAGCAATGACATGTATATAACTATTTTGATACTTGAAATATAAGAGTTTTTTTCAATTCATGGAATAGCTTCTTTTCATGCACATATTGTTATCATCTAAATGTGACTAATACTCACCTTTTGCAAATTGACCCTTTGATGTAGTGTATTATAGTTTGTTGTTTTTTAGAACTAAGTTCAAATAACTACCTTAAACTTGTTTCCATGAATACACAATGTTTGTGATTCATTGAATCATTCCTGTAAGTTTGTAGTGATTAATTCTTAAGATCACTTCCTTGAAATAATTAGTGTTTTATTGGAGGTACAATGGTTTGTTAGAAGATCACTATCAGTATTCACTTATCAATATCAATTTGCCTTTGGTTGAGAAGTAAACATTTTGATCACATGTATTATTTATGCCTGGGGATATTTTATGAATGAAAATCAAACGCTCAATAAGTCAGTATTGTGGACAGCCTGTCATGTATTTCATCAGTATTTTGAAATTAAAGGAAGTGGACGTTTATAAGAATATTCAACATGTGTATCTGCAATAAATTTGTTGATAGTTGTTTTAGTAACTTATACAAGAACAATACAATTGGCACAGTGCGTTCCTTATCAAAAAACATACACATTGCTCTAGAAACTGAAGCAATCAGTTAAATACAAATCGTTTATGTTTATTGTGGCAACGTAACAAAATAATAATAATAAACTCATTATTTATACAGTCAGTTAAAGACCAGTGTTCAGAGATTATACTTCTAGTACCAAGACACACGTCTTTGTCAGGGACATATCAGTTGACATATATGAGCCACCCTCTGGGGAAACTGGGCTTAATGCATGTGTGTAAAGTGTCGCCTCAGATTAGTCTATGCAGTCTGCACAGGCTTATCAGGGACGACACTTTCTCCCCCGTAATTGAATTTTCGCTAGAAAGACACTTCCTTTAAAACTAAAAATACCATAAAAGCGGAAAGGGTTGTCCTTGATTAGCCTGTGCGGTCTGCACAGGCTAATCTGGGACGACACTTTACGCACATGCATTTAGCCCCTTTTCCCAGAGCGAGGCTCATTTAATTGTTGGTATTGTAGATGGTCCAGTGTCGCCTGGTCAGCTGGTCAGCTCCATGGCAACCACGGCCCACAAGCCAGATAGCGCTAACCTCATGAAGTGGTTTGGCTCGGACGTTCTCAAGACTTCCCTGTCCACCATGCCACCACTGCCTGTCCAAGGGCAACGTGTACTCACCTTGGATGAAATTGAGAGGGCGTAAACAATCAACGCTTGTCTGCAGACGTAATGGAGAGATAGAGGTCGTAAACAATCAAAGCTTGTCTGCAGATGTTATGGAGACATTTTGAACTTTGGTGGGCAGTCCTAAGTTTAGATAGTAGCATCTTATTCCATGTTGGTTTTATTTGATTAACTGGTGAAATAAATGTAGGTTATTCATGTTGATGGGCATTTAACTTCTGCTTCTTCCTTTTTTTCTTTAGATTTTCAATAGTACAAAGTTTATGATTAAATGAAGACCAGCTTACTTTTTCATGTGCAATATGTATTTTTCTTTTAGTTTAACAAAATGTCAAAAACATTTGTTTTTATGAAAAAATGTGTGTCTGATCATGACAATTAACTAAGTGTGGCAGTAGTGTGTGAACATGGTGACATTCAATGAACTGAAATGCAGTCTGCAGTGTCAAGTGCTGAATTAGAAATGTGCATGTATATACTATTGTTGTACAGAGTTTCTTTGTTGTAGTTTTTTTTCGTTTGTTTCTTTTTTTTTCTTTCACTGTATATTTAATTTAATGGCATTTTCTTTGTTGTAAATTGATTATTCCTTTCCTTACCATCAAATTAAATTGAACAGACAGCTCACAGCATAGGTATTGAGTAAATGTTCAACTTCATTTCAGAAAACAAGAACTGTTGTTTCTTCATTAAAGCTTAATTAAAGCTAGTTGTATGATTTCCAATATTTAGTTACATTTTATAGAGCACTGAAAATAGTGGAACCACAACCATTTTTGTTGTGGATTAAATCTGAAATAAGACTGGTTGAATTAAAAAATGGTATTTAAAGCTCAGAAGTGTACATCATTATTCTAGCTTATAAAAGCATTTGGTTTAGCTCACCAAATGCTCAGCTGCGTGTCATATGGATGTCATTAATCATAAACACATTTACTTGTTGTTCTAGTCCATGATTCTTCATGACTTATTTTATTTCAAATAATAACACATTAGCCTCTCTCTGAGAAGAATGGGCTTAATGCATGTGCGTAAAGTGTCGTACCAGATTAGCTTGTGCAATCTGCACAGGCTAATTAGGGACAACACTTTTTGCCAAAATTGGGTTTTTACTAAGAAGATACTTCCCTTTAACAATAAAATACAAGCAGAAAGCAGGTCTTTTTTCCTTCTACGAGAATGGCCGTTTTTAAAAAAATTGAGAAGTTTGCGACTCAAATTTTCAAAATTTAAAAAAGTTTGCGTAAATTTTTTCACAATTTTGAACAGGTCACGACTGATTTTTGACAATTTTGAAAAGTTTGCAACTCATATTTTTCACAATTTTGAAAAGTTTGCGACTCATTTTTCCACAAAATGAGTGGGCTGAAGCCGCTTCACAAAGATGGGAAAAAAGCCATGAAAAGTGTCGTTCCTGTGCAGACTGCATAGGAAAATCTGTGACGACACTCTAAACACATGCATTAAGCCCAGTTTTCACTGAACGCTGCTCATATTCTTGTCATAGCTTCATTTTCACAGTTCATCCTGTATACACTTATATAAGAATAATATTACACTCATTATACCTGTATTATTTTGTTTGTATTGCTTTAAAAATAGGATCACCGGTTGTTCACTATTGCAATTATAAATTAAATGTATTTGATTACATAAACGCTGTCTTTTCCTGTAACCATATTGTTTTACATGACTTCGTGTGCACACGTTTTCAAAACTTGTACAATATTTCACATAAATATATTTACAGTTACTGGAGTGTGTATACTGCTCCAGAAACTAAATGATGCTCAACATAGGGATTGATTATTCTGTTTCAATTGCATGTTATAAACATTATATTGGAAGAGTATTTGTGTCGTGTTCTGAGAAAACTAGGCATAATGCTTGTGGGTGAATTGTCATCCCAGATTAGCCTGTGCAGTCCGTACAGGCTAATCAGGGACGACAATTTCCGCTTTTATGACATTTTTCGTTCAAATGAAGTCTCTTCTTAGCAAAAATCCAATTTAGGCGGAAAGGGTCGTCCATGATTAGCCTGTGCGGACTGCACAGGCTAATCTGGGACGACACTTTACGCACATGCATTATGCCCAGTTTTCTCAGAACGCGACACATATAGTTGTTTGATTTCAAGACACCATTCATGTTGTACATGACTAACTCAAGTTTTCACTAGCTTATTAAATGAATGCTTGCTATTAATTTTAATGATGTTAAAATTGTATGTAGCCCTCAGTCAAATTTTCAGCATTTTGTTTGAAGTTAAAACAAATTAATAGAATATGTATATACCTGAAAATCAGTGGTATTTCACTGATTAATACATGCTAACTGTTGTGACCTTAAGGCATTTCGAGTCTGTTATTTGTAAATATGAAAGTTACTCTTGGTATAAATGTAAATTACTTATATGATTGTTGTCTCTTAAATGTTGGGTGTTAACATATATATTGTTGTCTCTTAAATGTTGGGTGTTAACATATTTATTTGCAGTGAAACTGGAATTCACAAAACATCTATTTTAATTTAAAAAATCACCAGTTGAAAATATTAATTCATTTACTGAATTAACTTTTGAATGTGTCTTCATGTTTTCTTGTTGGTCCCATGGTTTTTGGCCGTATATAGGTATTGTTCTGAGTTAACTGTTTTGTTTTCTTATACAAAGGCTGTCAAATATTTTGTATATATCTGTGCTGTATATATTCTTATGTAAATTTATTTCAACAAGACATGTTGGACAAAGATGTAAATATGAGGGTGGATGATTATTTATATGAGCCACGTTCTTGGAAAACGGGGCTTAATGCATGTGGGTAAAATGTCCTTAATTAGCCTGTGCAGTCCACATCGACTTGTTTTACATTTAGAAGAGGCTACCTTTAATAATAAAAAATCCATTCAAGCGGAAAGTGTCGCACATGAAAATCTGGGATGACACTTTAAGCACATGCATTAACCCTTTGAGCGCTGGAACCGGATTTTGAAGGCCTTTGCAAACAGTTTGGATCCAGATGAGACGCCACAGAACGTGATGTCTCATCAGGATCCAAACTGTTTGCTATTCTGATAGTATTCTTTGAAAAAAAATCGNTGGTTTTACATGACTTCGTGTGCACACGTTTTCAAAACTTGTACAATATTTCACATAAATATATTTACAGTTACTGGAGTGTGTATACTGCTCCAGAAACTAAATGATGCTCAACATAGGGATTGATTATTCTGTTTCAATTGCATGTTATAAACATTATATTGGAAGAGTATTTGTGTCGTGTTCTGAGAAAACTAGGCATAATGCTTGTGGGTGAATTGTCATCCCAGATTAGCCTGTGCAGTCCGTACAGGCTAATCAGGGACGACAATTTCCGCTTTTATGACATTTTTCGTTCAAATGAAGTCTCTTCTTAGCAAAAATCCAATTTAGGCGGAAAGGGTCGTCCATGATTAGCCTGTGCGGACTGCACAGGCTAATCTGGGACGACACTTTACGCACATGCATTATGCCCAGTTTTCTCAGAACGCGACACATATAGTTGTTTGATTTCAAGACACCATTCATGTTGTACATGACTAACTCAAGTTTTCACTAGCTTATTAAATGAATGCTTGCTATTAATTTTAATGATGTTAAAATTGTATGTAGCCCTCAGTCAAATTTTCAGCATTTTGTTTGAAGTTAAAACAAATTAATAGAATATGTATATACCTGAAAATCAGTGGTATTTCACTGATTAATACATGCTAACTGTTGTGACCTTAAGGCATTTCGAGTCTGTTATTTGTAAATATGAAAGTTACTCTTGGTATAAATGTAAATTACTTATATGATTGTTGTCTCTTAAATGTTGGGTGTTAACATATTTATTTGCAGTGAAACTGGAATTCACAAAACATCTATTTTAATTTAAAAAATCACCAGTTGAAAATATTAATTCATTTACTGAATTAACTTTTGAATGTGTCTTCATGTTTTCTTGTTGGTCCCATGGTTTTTGGCCGTATATAGGTATTGTTCTGAGTTAACTGTTTTGTTTTCTTATACAAAGGCTGTCAAATATTTTGTATATATCTGTGCTGTATATATTCTTATGTAAATTTATTTCAACAAGACATGTTGGACAAAGATGTAAATATGAGGGTGGATGATTATTTATATGAGCCACGTTCTTGGAAAACGGGGCTTAATGCATGTGGATAAAATGTCCTTAATTAGCCTGTGCAGTCCACATCGACTAGTTTTTCGTTTAGAAGAGGCTACCTTTAATAATACAAAAAAATCCATACAAGCGGAAAGTGTCGCACATGAAAATCTGGGATGACACTTTTTAACTCTTTCAGTGCTGGAACCGAATTTTGAAGGCCTTTGCAAACAGTTTGGATCCAGATATTCTTTGAAAAAAAAGTGAAGAAAATGATGATTTTAGAAATTCAGCAGATGACATTTTAGCAGACGACAAATTTCCCAGCATGCAAAGGGTTAAGCGCATGCATTAAGCCCCGTTTTCCCAGAGCGCGGCTCATATTTATGTCTGTTGTGATTATCTGTACAAAGATGTTGTTTTCATTATAATATTGATAATTAATTATACTTTGGAAATTGCCACTTATGTTCTTGTACTAGTTTTGTGGGTGTGAGGGGACTAATACCTAGGTCCTGTCTTTACTGAAGATCTTGCATCAAGTTTAATTTATTACTGGAGACTAAAAACGTTTGCGAGATTTTCAACATTTGTGTAACGACAGTCAAGAGGGTAAGTGGGGAAGGGGGGAAGGGGATGCAGAAAGGAGCTGGGCATATGTAGCCTCTTGTCCTTTTGGTCTAGATTTCTCACAAACGTTTCCATTGTATTGAGTAGTTTTTTACCCATATTGACATGTTACACTTGTAAATTTTCTGGTTATTGATGATCATAATTCTGCAGTGCTATGTTACTTAATTATTTGATTCATTAGTATTTAATCATAAATGCATTGTATATAACTTAGTATATTGGTTTCAATGGTGTTAAACACATTTATGTGACTTTTGTATGTACAATTGCCATTGCTGGGTACCGTTTTTGTATACTTGATTGCATATTTTTTGTGTGTAAAAGAGACTTTAGAAACTGTTTGTTTGTTAAGCACTTTCAGGGCTTGCTTTAAGATTGTTCTTTGGGGAAATCTTAACTCAGTCACAGTTATCCATTAATTTCTAATCAATGTCTATGTGGGAAATGATTTCTGTTGACCAAAGTCTGAAATTTAAAATGTGCAAGCAATGTATACCAGGTTTACAAATGTTCAAATAAATTTTAAACTACCATTTTTTTAGAGTCACAAAAAATGAGTTTAACCAGAAAAAGTTAAGAATTATGATTTTGATCAAAATATGCCCCCCAAAAAAAGATTTGAAAGTAAATATTTGTTTTTTATTAGAACTGAGAAGCATATGAGTGGTTCAATTTTGCAAGTAATAATGAGATCAATCTGGAATATAATTCACTTTGTCCCCGTAAAGATGTCATTCAGTAATGTGTGTGTGTTTATGTGTATGAGCGTGCGTGCATGTGTGAGTTAACGTGAATAGGCCAATTGAGCTACGTTATGCGAAAATGGCTCTTAAGTCACGCAGTCTTGTCAGAAGCGGACAGGGTAGCTCCTGAACAAACTGCAAATGTGCAGGCTGGTCTGGAGCTTCGATGGAAGCATATGGCATAAGACCCATTTTGGCATGATGTGGCTCATTTAATATATTTTGTCATTTTGCTGATTTTGCTGTGCATAGATATTGTTGGAAGCCTTACCCCTTTCAAATTTAAGTTGTTTCTTTATTAAAATGTGTTGATTTCGTTTTTTTGTTGAATATTCTGTGTTGTAAATATTTTACTATGTCATGTTGGTAAATTTTATGGTGTTTATATGTATTTTCAAATAGATGTTGTAATATTTAAATAAATGAATGTAAGTATTTTGACTGATTTTGAAGTAATATTACACTAAAAAAACTGTTCTAAATTGTTAGCATCACCAATGATATTTATTGTCCCCTACCGGTTTCACCGGAGGGGTCTTATGGTTTGCACTCTGTCCGTCAGTCAGTCCATCAGTCTGTCTGTCATGCTTTTCTGGATCCTGCGATAACTTTAAAAGTTCTTAATATTTTTTCATGAAACTTGAAACATGGACAGATGGCAATATGGAGATTATGCACGTCATTTCATTTTCTCCCTACGTCAAGAATTCTGGTTGCTATGGCAACAAATACTAAAAAAAAAAAATNTAAGGGTCCATTTACCCGACACACGTTCCCTTTATTGCGCAATACACGGACGCATGTAACAGCACCGACTGACAGTCAACGTCCATCATAAAACAACCAGTAGGGACACGTCGGCTTTAACATATTTCAATTGGTAATTTTCGATTAAAATTTACACGTTTGACATTACGCGGAAGTGAGGACGACAACCGCTCCCAGCCGTCAACCCTCTCCTATTTAATAAACCTCCGGAGCGGTGGAGACACAAGAGCATACCGGACTAGATACTCACAAGGTAAACATCGATTTCATATTTTATTAGGATTTCATGTGCGCATAATTTGCCATTAAATTGTTTTCTTTAAAATATAATTATCAGTATTATATAGAATGAATGTTTTATAAAGATAAAAGTTGTTCAGTTGAGGTAACCTCACATATTTCATTTTGTATCATTATTCTGTTGATATATTTGGTTAAACGTTATATTAAAAAAAACTTATGTTTTTTATATTTAATAGCCATTGTGATATTTCTTTTTGCCCAAAAAGGGCATTTCCATAATACACAATTGTTGATTCGAATCTATTTTATGATGCAAATAGATGGTTTTGTCACTTTGGTTATTAACACTGCGCGCTTGTTGCTGTAACGGAAAAACAACGCTTAATCTTTTTGTTTAAAATTGAAAAATATACAGTTAATAATTGACTACCGTAGTTCAAATGATGTTTTTTTCGGTAATAAGCATTGTTGAACCCATTTATGCCTAGCGTCTAGAAAAAAAGGCCTTGGCAAACAGCGTAGACCCAGATGAGACGCCGCATGATGCGGTGTCTCATCAGGGTCTGCGCTGTTTGCTTAAAGAAATGTTTCTGTACGGAATATTCTAAATACATGTATAGAAATAAATATACTAGACATCTCTAATTTTGGAAATAAATTGATCCAATTTCGAACGATGGGAGAGTCCACTAGGCATAAATGGGTTAAACTCCTCGTTGAAATGTGTTTTACTGTATTCATAAGTTTGTGTCTTGGTACTTGCAGACATGAAGTTCGCCATTGTTTTACTGGCCCTGTGCGCAGCCGCGCTTGCGGAGCACAAAGATGGTGAGTCGATTTTTTTTTAGATATATTAGCTTTTTCTGGGTTTCCTTGGTTTAAATCACATGGAGAGGTGTATATATTCTACATGTTTCATTAATCATCACTTATCGTTTATTTCATCACATATTCTTTCTCGTATGTTAGAACTATTGCAGTTCAACGCATTTGAAACTCTAAATAAATGGTTCCGTTCATATGTATTCGATTGTATTTCGATTCCTCGACACATTTTTGATATACGTGAACTTCAGCGATTCTAAAATAATGAAAGGACACGTTAATATGGAATGCGCAAAACAGACTGAATACCCATGTTATACTAGAATAAGCGTTTAAAATAAGAATCAATAAATATATTATGATATATTTTGCTGTGAAAAATGAATGCGCTGATCAAATTTTAAGACTTAGAACAAAATGTTCATTTAATCATTTGTCAGGTTTTGTAGAAATAAGAGGTGTAAAAATTGAATACATGTTCACGTTTGAACACCGTTTAAATGTTTAACTAAATACAATTATTGAAATTTACCGTTGGATAAATCTATATGGTCTGCCCGCGGCAGTTATCATTGGCGGAAATAGGTTCCACTTCCGTCTATATGTTGACGTTTATAGCGTTCACGTAGGGGTTAGACTGCGTTTGATTGGACACTATTGATGTTGCCCGGGGCTCGATCTAGCTCGATGATCGTATGATTTTCAACTAAAGTTTCATTTTGAGATAGATACATATACATTAAACACTATAACAACTTTAATGTATGGTTATTATTAATTTGACAATTGTAGATATTCTACTGGCTCATTAATTGTTATTTCGCCGATTATTTTAACATTTCTTCACGACAAAACAACATCGATTCCACTTCACTAAAATAAACATGGAAGCGAAGTTGACCCTGGTATTGCAATACAGCGTATCTGCTACTATAGGCGTATTCAAGGCAGTTAGTATACTCAGGCTCCGTCCCGGTATGTTGCCCTGTATGTTTCCCCCGCACGTTACTCGCCCCTGCCTAACCACCGCCTTCTGCCACCACAGAGCCCTCCGTCCCCCACATGCCCGACCTCTCCGCGATCAAGCTGCCACCAGGCATGAAGATGCCGGAAATCCCGCCTGGCATGAAGATTGAGGACCTCAAGGACGCCTTCTACAACCTCCCACCCGCCATGAAGGATCGCCTTAACGAGATGGCACAATGTAAGTGGCCCTCATGTGCCTCTCAACAAGTGCCGTTTTGTAACATACGCATGAAATTCATGTTTCATTCAATACAGATTATTTAGAACTTTCACTTTAAACGGAACTGCATATCTTTGCAAACATGCGATAACATGTCTTGTAAATGCAAACTCATTTCATTAAAGAAAGTTCGTCTTTATTTGACGATAATCATGAACGCGTTTAGTACGAGTAACTTATCGTCATGTCGCACATTTTAGTATTTCCTTTCTTGCTTTGTTTTACTATGTCTTATATTGCACGCATGCGCACACGTATATATCTGCTTTGCACGACGTTGCATTATTACCTACGTATTTGTAGCGTTCGGTATGCAGTTGGATGACGTTGAAGAAGCCCTCAACAACCCACCAGAGAAACTCAAGGAATACTTTAATAAGAATGGTAAGCATCACAGACGCGACCCAACTTGTATTTAGTTGCAACATTGGTGTGTACACTGGGTCACAATGGAAATGAAAGGACAAACCCTCAATTGTCGATAAAACATTGTTTTCTTGGCCACAAATAAAAACTTATAATTTTTACAAACATGTTGAAAATATTAACCTTATTACGGACTATCTGCGGTGCTATGACCTCTATCCTTAACTTTTTTGCTTTATTACGATCGGTAAAGCTGTTATGTTTAAATTTGAAACTTAACTGTCCTTCATTGACATTCGCACCAATGTTTACTTTTTTCTTATCGTTTGTTTTTTCTTTTGGTGAAAGTTTATTCTTTGTTTACTTTTCTTCTATCGTTATGAATTATACTTTTTCAGCCAAGAAGGGGAAGTCTGAATTATAAACGAAGCCAAAATGAGATACAGCAGTGCTTTTATTTATACCGTATTTATTTCAATAAACGAGGAAAACTAATACGCATGGCTCTGTTTTTATTGTAGATCACTAGAAGATGTCCCTCTGGGTACATTCAGCAAAGAAAACATTTCTCTTGTCCTTGATAGCTTGAACTTAGATTATAGTAGCAGGTTATACATTCCTGTACATAAAAGAAACACGCCGTGTAAATTTATTAGGAAAAAGTAATAAATAGTTTAGCATTCAGTAGAAAATACTGTCAATGGATATTGTGGCATTAACTATAAAAGCTAAAATATCGCGTTTTACATATCGACGTGTTTACTTTATGCACAAGAAAGCTAACATAGATGAAGCTTGAACAGTATGCAACGGCTCCTCAGCTTCTGAAGTCTTTCTGAAACGTTTGTTATTTAAACGATTAATTCAGTGATTACACGTTAGAACTTCCGCCGCTTTTATTCAAACAAATGAATAATGCACATGTACTAAATAATTATGCGTTCTCATTTAAAATATATTGTTAAATAAGTTTCCACAAGTAACTTGTTGATTAACGAACATATTGATGGCAAATATAAAGACAAACAAGTATTCAACACGTGTGTTGTTCTTAATATAATCTCTCGGACTCGATCAACATAGGCATGCTATTAATTACTTGAATCATGTCAAAAGAGCAGCATGATTTAAAAAAAGACAATAAGTTGCCAAAGTTCACAGTGGAAAGCGTTCGTATACGCATTGCATTGATACAAAGTACCGAACCTTTCCAATGATCACAAAACAATTTACATGCGTTACTTTAGCAGATAACATTTGTTTGTAACAAGATGAAACATGTAAATTCCCAATTAGTAGTAACAGTGAATCGTTATAACTTTTGCAGCAGAAGCCGCCCCTGCGGCAGCCACCAAACCCGAGCCCAGAGGTGAGGAAGGTGACCTCGGCGGCATGGGCAACATGCTCAAGGGAATGGACATCGAGGGAATGATGAAGAACATTGACATGGGTGCCATAGGTTCTTTGATGAAGAACGTGGACATTGGAGCAATCATGAAGAACATGGACATGGGGGCCATGACGAGCATGATGAAGAACGTAGACATTAATGGACTGATGAAGAACATGGACATGGGAGCCATGGGCAGCATAATGAAGAACGTCGATATTGGAGGACTGATGAAGAACATGGACATGGGCGCCATGGCTGACATGATGAAAAATGTTGACATCGGAGGCATGATGAAAAAAATGGACCTCGGTGCCATGGGAGATATTGTCAAGAACGTTGACGTTGAGGGACTCATGAAGAACGTGGACATGGGAGCCATGGCCGACATTGCCAAGAAGGTCGACATCGAAGGCCTGATGAAGAACATGGACATGGGAGCCATGACTGACATTATGAAGAACGTCGACATCGGAGGCATGATGAAGAACATGGACATGGGAGCCATGACTGACATCATGAAGAACGTCGATATCGGGAGCATTATGAAGAATGTGGACATGGGAAGCATCATGAAAAAGTTTGACCTCGACTCCATCACCGGCTTGCTGAAGAACATCGACATTGGCTCCCTCCTGAAGTCCGCCGGCCCCATGATGGCCGCGATGAAGGGCCTCAACCTCGGACCTGTTGCAGGTACGCCCCCTTATATTCTACCTATCAGCCAGATACATAATATGTATGTTGTTAAAAGCAATTTGATTTGGGATTTTATTACGTTCAAAATATCCTCAATCATGATGGTATCAGATAATTTATTAATGCGACATTTGGGTTTTAAGATAATGGGATACTACAAACAACGGTTTCATGCGCTATGCACTGTATCGACGGTGCGAATCCTACATATGGATTGCTTATTCCTTGCAGATATCATGAGCACGATCGCCCCGATGACCGACATGCTCCGCGGCTTCGACATCAAGGGAGTCATTGACATGGTCAAGGAGAAACCCATCGACCTCGAGCGCCTCATCAACCTCAAGGATGCCGCCTGGGACTTCCTCGAGCAGAAGGGAGTGCCAAGTAAGCAGAACTTCCTGAATGTGTATTAGATTTACATAAGCATTGGAAGTGAGATACTCTGATCGTTACCGTCAAATGTGTCGCATTCCGTTATGAAGAACGTGTTACGTAAAACGTTCTCCAAATATGTGTATCCTTAGTAGAATAATGTATGGGAAGTACAATTTTAAGGATTTTGCCGTTAAGCGCCATTTTTAGTAATGAGTTGTCTCTTGAAATCAAAACCACTTCATCGGTTATTTAATGATTTCTTTTATTATCAAATAAACTAAAAATCACGTTACGTAATGTTAATTTTTCACGTCTGTGCGTCTTTGTGTTTCCAGTGGACGACCCAATAGCCTTCGTGAAATTCGTGCACGAGAAGGTGAAGGCACTGAACCTGCCCGCTGACCTTGACCTCACCCCGATCTTCAACGTGCTGCACGGACAACTGGAAGCTATGGGCATGCCAGGTGAGGGTAACCGACTAACCTTTTTGTCCACAGGGGTCGTACTGTTTAGATCCCTGATAAACTTTGGCTAAATCGCTGGATTATGTATTAAAAAACATAATCTACGATCGTTGAAGAAAACATTGTGTGAAAGAACTTATTATTCAATAAGCAAGATCTCAGTAATTATACACGCTGACACTGGTGTTTCTAGCGCGTTTAGAAAATAAGTCCTTGTCAGTTCAAAGACCGTTTATGGCTGCCACCAATTGCAAGGCATGTACGAAAAGGATCTTATAGCTAAAATGTAGTATTAAGTCGTCAGCATGCAGATCTTCTTATAGCTAAAATGTAGTATTAAGTCGTCAGCATTCAGATCTTCTTATAGCTAAAATGTAGTATTAAGTCGTCAGCATTCAGATCTTCTTATAGCTAAAATGTAGTATTAAGTCGT